>SCDZ01000437.1:0-60108 GCA_004143845.1 Drosophila lacertosa | reverse complement strand
TTTATTTATTTATTTATTTATTTATTTATTTATTTATTTATTTATTTATTTATTTATTTATTTATTTATTTATTTATTTATTTATTTTTTTATTTTTTTATTTTTTTATTTATTTATTTATTTATTCATATATTCGCTTTATTTATTTATTTATAATTTTATTTATTTATAATTTAGTTTATTCAATGGATATCTTCTTCTTAGAATTTCAACGTATTAAATATTAAGTGTATTTATTACAGTTTCTTTCAATCTTTTTAAATAATTTTACCCATTTACTTAACTCCGACGGCATTTTTTCTATCTCTTTTAATTTCATCTCGTTAGAGTTTGTAAGTTTTGCAATTGTATTTTTTTGTAACTCTCTTAAATAGCTAATCCTCACTTACACTTTGGTAATATTTAATTTATCTATTTGCTTAGGTTATCTTCTTATTCATTTTTGATTTTTTACTACCAATCGTTTTTTTTTAATCATTTATCCCGATTTTATTTTTGTTGCTTTCATCTTTCGTTAGCATTTGCACTCATTTAGAGGTCTTTATACTTGGTAAGCTATTACTTTACAATTTTATTTCACTTGCTTCCCTTATAGATTTTGCAGCAGTTTTTACACAGACTCTTTTTAATCGAATCACATGAGCAAGTGAGCTTCTCTACATACTTAGTGCTGCCTTCTATCTCTTTAGCTCAGCTCGATAGTTTATATCCAGCAACCTTTTCTTTCACTATAATTCCAATTGCTGTCTCTCTTGCACTCTTTTTATACGATTTTTTTCCTACTGCTAAATACGTTCATTTTATTTGCTCTGCGCTTAACACAAAAACTTTGGCGAGGCCAGGCGCCGGCCAATGCAGGAACCCCCTTCCCTCGGCCCACCCCCTTACTCTCCACTTCCCGCCTTTCCCGTCGCTTGCGCAATCACCAATTAAGCTCTGTTTAAAGCACAATTAAGCCCCGAGCCGCCCGCCTGGCAGCCATCGGCAGGCATCAAGCTCATCATCATCAATGCAATTATTGACTACAAATCTCGACGCAGCGCCAAATCCGAGGGCAGAACCAACAGCAGCAACAACAGCGAGCACAGCCAGGGTCAAAAAAACAAGAGCAACAACATCGAGAACAAATCGACGGGCGGTCAGACAAGGGCCAACAGCGGGAACAGGCAGCCAGGGAGGCATGGGGCGAGCCCAGAGCACCGAAATGTGGGGCAAAGCTGAGCGGGGCACATGCGGGTGGCAAGTGAAAAATTGGCCACTGATTAAATTCAACACGTTGTGGGATTTACTAACTTGTATTTTATTTGCGGCCAAATTGTGTTGTTAACTTGGCCAAAAACATACACACACACAAACAGTAATAGAGACAGAGAGAGATAGAGATAGAAAGAGAGAGTGTAAGAGAGTGAGAGGCATACAAGCGCACAGACCAGCAATTACGTTCTCCCTGCTGGCGCTGCTGCCTTCTTAACACCGCCCCACCCCCTCCGTCCGCCCGCCCACTCCACCCAAACTGCGGCCAGCCTGTGAAACCCCTCGAGCAGTCAGACAAGAGCACTCGGCCTCACTCTTTCTCTGCCTACGACCCCGCCCCCGTCTCTCTTGTTCGCGCCCCCTCCGCGGCAGCCTGTTTTTTATTTTATTATTTTCAATTTTCCCCTTAGGCTAGTCAACATTTGTTGCCGCCCACGCGGCCAGCTCTCTGGCCGCCGCTGCGTCATTAGCGACAAAACAAAAAATATATATGCATATACATATATATGAAATATATATATATATATATAAGATGGCAGCCTGTCCGGCAATGCCGTTGCCCCGTCAGCTGCCGCCGCCGGCGCAAAATCGCTTTTTGTTTTTTTTAAATTTGCTTCACAAAGCTGAAACAACTGTGCTTTACCGCCAAAAAGAAGGCAGCGACATCTCAGCTCATCTCCTCCGGCGACTTTTTCCACTCACTTTGCACGTGCGAAACTCACACGCACACACTCACACACACACACACACGAAGCTGTGCAACTTTTCTTCTGTGCGAACTAGGCGGCTAATTTAAGTAGCATCTTCAATTTGACCAACTTTTCTTGTCAGTTCTTTAGTTATTCGAATTTTAAATGCAGCATGATCTGTGTTAGAATCTATTTTATATTAAAAAAGCACATGAAAAACGTTTGTTAATTAGGTTCAATTTACCTCTATCCTTAAGAGTTTGATAAGTTCAACTATGTCTCTATTTCTATCTTCATCTCACTCTCTATCTTTTTAACAGTCTGCCTTTATCTTTCTATCTCTTTTACTCTTGTTTGTAAGTCTTCCCCACTCTCTTTACGTTTGCGTGTGTCTTCTCTTAGTTACAATATCTTTTTATTATTGTCAATCTGTCTTATAGAGTTTAATATATTGTATAAAGGTGGAATCTTGTATTATTTGCACACCTCTATTAATTAATCTCCCTGTATTTCTCTGTTCCTCTGCATCTCGATCGCGCTCTCTCTCTCTCACTCTCTCTCTCTCTCTCTCTGTCTCATCCTCTATCTCGATCATACATATATAAATATATATGATACTCTCTTTCAGCTTCCCATCATTCGAATATTAGTTTTTTTTTTTACCGTTTATCTCTTGTTTCATTCCTCGGCCGTCTGCTTTATCGGCTGGCTGTGTTTGGAGGACAGTCCAAGAGAAGCGGAGTCGGGGAGCAGGCGCCAGTTTCTCAGCTCGACTGGGGCTGAATTAGAGGCATCCGCCGTACACGAAAAAACAGTTAGCTTTAAGCATTTCCCGTATTTTACTGTCACGGCCCGAGAGACTGCTCCTATGTCTGTGTGTGTGTGTCTGTGTGTGTGCACCGGTGTGTGCGTGTCTATGTGTGTGTGGGTGAGAGGCTATGAAATGTTATGGAATAAAATGGCTTAGCTTGGGGGCTGGAATTGAAGCTGGGACTGAGTCTGGGGCCGAAGCTGAGGCTGAGGCCGAGGCTGGAGATTGTAGACGGCCGGTGCTTTTGGGGTTTTCGACTTAGTCGTTGTAAATTACTTGATTCGTTGTTGGAATTTAATTAACATTTTGCTAAGTTTTACTTTAGACTTTTAGTTGCGTGTATGAGTGTCTGAGTCTGAGTCTGCGAGTGAAAGAGAAGTTGATTGCCTGCTAGCGCCCATTTATTCGCTCTCTCTCTCTCTCTCTTTCTGTCTTGTTTGCAACTTTTCCTTTACTTTATGTGTAGCTGTCTCTGCTCAACCTTTAAACTCTCTTTGTAGGCTATGTACCAATTTGAAAATGAGCAACTAGGGTATATTGGCTTTACGCAAATGTATGTTAGAATATGCATACATTAAAATCTTAATAACTAGCTGATTTGCCATGACATCATGCCATACTAAGACTGGAGCCTTAAGTCTTTGACCATTATTATGTCTTTAGCAAACGCAGAATAAGTTTATTATTTTTTAACTAAGCCTAGCGACATTTTATCAATAACAATAAAATTCGATTATAATATATGATTTTCGTACTATATCTTACAAAACTATACAGGCTAAAGTCATAAAATTTGGTTATTAATTGTGCTGAGTGTGTTGCAAAGAAGCTTTAAGACATATTACATCAGCTCGCATCTCTACACAGGGTATCATCACGTCGGGCACGCACCCAACACACTTATTTGTTCTCCTAGTGGGCCTCATGTTTACACTATCAATCGTGCATGTGTTGCTAAATACACACACACACACTCACAAACACACAAGCAGGCATTTAATCTATAAGAAAAAAAAAAACAATCCATTGAGCAATGTTTACTTTAAAGTGTAGATTATTGCGCCTGTAGAGAAAATGCATTTTCGACTATTTATGTGACTGCAGTCTGCACTGCAAATGTTGTTGCTAAAATTCACAAATGACAAACCACAAAGACAACCAAAAGACAACACCTAAAAAACACACAAAAACTCGACAATTATCCAGCATTGCCGCACTCGAGTGAGTAACTTAATAGCCAACTTGTAGATTTGCTTAGTAACCAATTCCAATTCAAATTTCATTCAGTTTTACTAATCTACTTGGCATTGTGTGGGAATGCAACATATTTGACATAGAAGCGACATACAATGCAAAAATGTTGCTTGCTTACTAAACGAGATGAGGCTGAAGGATTTTAATTAAATTTGAAGGACTAACTTACTTACGTTGCTTGCCTAACTTGAAGATAATGAACGCCCAACTAGCTATATTTGCAAAGAACTTCTTGTTTGTATATAGAGTAGAGTATGTACATATATATAAGGATTATAATTTAAATTGAAATGGTTTCCAATAATACCCAGCATGTTATAATAAGAAATCGTTTAGCTATATGATATAGTAACATGATTATAGCCACAAGGATGGAATTTGTTGGATATCAAAAACGGCATCTTAAATGCATTTTAAATGTTTTTACTTCAAGACTTCTTCAAACTATTCAAGCTGACTTTGCTGGCGTTTTTGCATTGAGTGCAAGCGAATAAATTTATTTTCTATTCATGCGTTTACTTTATTGAGTTAAGTTTGCCTCAACTTGTCAAACAGACAGCATGGGCAAATTTTTAACGTAGCTTAAAAATTGCAACAAAAATAATAATAATCATTTACATAAATAATAGTGCAAAATAACACAAAGTAAAACTAACATCAATAAACTGCATAGTTCAAAAAACATAAACAAATGCTCCGCACACAACAGCAAAAACATTTACAAACACACGAAACAAATACGGCTAAATTGGACTAAATACGGCTAAATACACATGCACATTTATGCAAGCACATACAAACGAATTCCACAGACCTATTGATTTTAATAAAATACAATTTCAACTGTTGAATATGCTAAACGAATACTTATCCTAACTTATTCACATCTGATCTTTATCGACAGGTAGATAAAGTGGCCATATTAGCCTGACAAGAGTTTAAGAACTGACAAAACTCAATTAGTAATGTAAAAAAGTTTCTCATTACTGTAAGCCATAAAACCGTTTATTTAAATTTGTTACCAATTTTCTAAGCCAGGAACTATCTTAACTATATATTATTGTAAAGTAACATTTGTCACAATCTTTTTTACCCTCTAGAGGGTATTCATGAAATGTAATCAAAAAAATATATGCATATTGCATTTATATCTAAGCTCCCCTATAATTTGGCCATAATACAACCGAAAATTGAAATCTCAACTGAAATCATTAAAACGCAACGAAACTGAATTTCAATCCCAGCTGCCATTTATACGGGCAACCAGTAAAGTATTATCGAATATATACATTATTCAACTAATAGTTTTGAATAACGCCAAAAACAAAAAGATCGAACGAAGACAGGCTGCGACTGACGGCCATTGTTAACAAATGTCCAACTTGCATTAACTTATTTGGCTCGTTAATTAATTACCAAAATGTGAAGCATATTGCTTACCAGCTAACTAACTCACAACTAGCTTTAACTATCAGACAGGTTTTTTCTTTTAAACTAAATTAATAATGCTTTTGAAGGCTATAATTATACGAAAATTAAATTTAAATTTATTAGCTGAATCATAGGGAACTACTTGAGCAATATTTGATGAGCTTTTAAATAGAATAGCTCATGAGACGAAGCTTTAATTTTTGGTAGATACATTTTTTTACTCATTTTTGCGAATTTCAGCTTAAAGTAATCAAATGGAAATAGATTGTAAACAAATACTTGTTACTTGGGCTCTATCTATAAATTAACACTGAAGAGCTTCTAAACTGCCCAAGGTTATGTTTTACACGCATTTTGATGGCCCTGAGATTGAAGACCAACTTAATAATATTTCAGCCTGGCAATAAAGTTGAAATATTCCCTTTTAATATGCGTGTATGCTTAAATAAAATCCGAATAGGTCAACAGAAAGCGAGTGGTGAAGAGCCAAGTAAAAGTTCTGCAATCTACTGTTGGGCAAACAACTGCCAGAGTTGGCCAGGCTCTGGATGTTGCGCTCAAACGGATGCTCGGTCAGCAACGGAACTCGTGCAGCGGCAACTTGCAACAACTGCAGGCGGTTGCAGTCAACAAGTTTGACCAGAGTCTGACTGCTTGTTGTTTATGAATCGTTCCAAATTGTGTATATGCCATTAGGCCAATATCAGACTTTATAACGCTAGGTATTGTATCAAACATAATAGACATGCCTTACCATTTGCCTCCTGCGTAGCTTTGTGCTGTTAATCATTTTGTTAGTAAAATGGCGGCAATCCGCTTTCCATTTAACATAGAACATCATAAATATTTACGCTGTGCAGAGCGAATAAATAAACTTAATTTGGGCACAGCAGCTACTCAGTCAACAGCTGTGCGCAACAGAGCCCCAACCCCAACCCGCTCCCTCCCCCTTCCACACCCCTTTATCTGTCTCTCTCTCTTTCACCCGCTGTTTTCACCCAGCTCAATTCGCATATCCTTAAATAAATTTAAGTATACTGTGTTGTGT
This sequence comes from Drosophila lacertosa, assembly GCA_004143845.1. Classification (NCBI taxonomy): domain Eukaryota; kingdom Metazoa; phylum Arthropoda; class Insecta; order Diptera; family Drosophilidae; genus Drosophila; species Drosophila lacertosa. Next base: position 53,621 of record SCDZ01000437.1, on the reverse strand, counting down.
GTTTGTTTGCGGAGCTCCCATTCTTTGGAATCCTTATGACAATGTCACCATTAAAAAATTTCATTTGCACGCGCACACACCCACACAAATACACACTCGCCCATACACACACACTCACACACCGAAAATACACACGCACATAACGCTACATTAATTGATAATTGTTTTGTGCTCAAAAGAAATTAAACAACAGTAGCAGCAGCAGCAGCAACAATAACAACGACAACGGCTTTTGCTACGCTTTTTCCTATCCCCCCCGCCCCCTCCCTCTCTCTAACCATCTTCTGCACTCCACGCCCCATTACGTTTACAGCGTGTATGGGTATATATGTATATACATATATATGTGTGTGTGTGTGAGTGTAAGTTAGTCTACTGCCATTTGATTCTACAACTATGCGTATGCTATTTAGTTGATACCAACGCATTTATACCCTATTTGTGAGCTGATATTAAGCGGGCATATATTTAAAATACTTTTTAAACATATGAATAAAAAATTCATAAATCTAAGTCTATATAACGGGCGATTATTAAAAACGAAGATTGCTTGGATGACTTAAATTGGGAAAAATTAAGATATTTTTCAAAGATATAATTTTAAGATTAAATATGAGTGTGTAAAAAGTTAATGGAGTATAATTACAGAATTTATCAAAGCTGCAGTTGTGTCTTACAGGGTATTTCACTAGTCATTACATTTTGTTTGTCTCTCCACGTGTGTGCTTTGTGTTTTTGCTTTTTCATTAACTTTTTGTGCGCATTGCTTGTTTTGTAAATGTTGAGGAAACTGTGGCAGCTACGTCCCGATCGCCGCCATACACTATCCTTCCACTTACCAATCCCTGCCCCGGCCCTTGCCTCTGCCTCTGCCTCTAGCCAGCGCCCCTTTACCTTTTTAGTCGGTGAACATTCGCCAACTTAATTGAACGATTAGTTTTTGTACGTGCCTGCCACGCCCACCGCCTGCCGCCGCCCAAGGGTACCTGCTCGCCGTGCTGTCCGACGACCACGCCCATAACGCCCAGTTCTGTGCGCTTGTCTGTTTTGGCCACTATTTAATTTTATCTGCGCTTTGCTTTTATTTTCGTTTTTATCGCAGTAACAAACTATGTACAACAATTTGCTATCCCTATCTCCCTTTTTCTCTTAACCGTCTTTCTCTTCTGCCACCTCCCACGCGCAATTCAGGTTCTTTACGCAATCGCCTTTTTGACTCGTTCGCTCTCACAAAGCAACTACAACAGCAACAACAACACTACCATACATAAATGAAAAAAGTCAAATGCCAAAGCACTAAAAAGTCGAAAGGCCACAAGAAGAAGAAGAACAACAACAAAGAGTTTTAGTTGTATTGACAATGAACACAACAACAAGAGTAACAGTGTTTTTGGTTGGCTCGTTGTGAGCGCAAGTTAAAAGCGCACAATAAATAAATAAAACAAAGCAAACGCACGAAACGATACACAACGAAGCGTATTTTTTGTTGCTAATGTGCTGCTCCTCGCAACTGCTGCTGCTGCTGCTACAGTTGTTGTTTTTGTACGCGTACAATGCGACGTAGCCAAACTACACGCACACATACACATCTACATATATAAAGCGGGCCTATGCGTATGTGTGTAAGTGACAGCGACTAAAGATGATGACGATGCGGGAACACTAAAAGCTCCTACAAACACGAGAGAGCGGGAGAGAGGTGAGTGGAACTGAAGAACGGCATGCAGCGGTTTTATTTGGCTCTGCTAGACAACAGCAGCCGTAATTTGAAGCAACACCCAGAGACAACTGGCGACATTTTGCCTTTAGGCGGCCGAAGCTCACCCTCGCTGGCCCCACAGGTTGTTTCTGCGCACTAGCCGGCTGGTGGCTAGCTGTTGATAATGATGATGAAGTTGCTGCTCAGGCGCTTTGTCAATACTGCACAGTGGAGTGTAATAACCAATAAGATCAAATGCCTAGGGTGAGGCGCACAGCAAACTCTCACAGCTGACGATCAACAGTGAAAGTCTCTGCTAAGCAGGCAATGTAAAGCGATTGGAACGCTGGAAAGAGCACAATGGAAAATAGCAAAAGCATAAAGCTTGTTGAGTAATTGATATAACTGTTTACTTAGAGAATTATAGTTGGGAATATAACTGATAGCAAAGTGCAAGCTGATATTATGACGTCACGCCTGTGAAGTCAAGCTCTTCGTCCCAGCACCAAATAACAGATTTGTTTGCAACCTTTAGGTTAGATAATCGGGATGCAAGCGCGTGTTCCAACAGATCAGTAATAACATTCATTATAACATAAATAGAGTCAGGAGAAAGCTGACAAGAAGAATCTGTAATCGTTGCTGCAATGTTTCAATGTCCCCGCTGTTCATTTATGAATGCCACTGTAAGGTCGCAGCAGTTGTTTTGTTGCCGGCGACATTTACGCACAGGCGCGTGAATCGAGGCATGCGACTGTCAAACGGTAGCTTTAGTCAGCCAGCTTCTGAAGGTACGGCTCTGGGGGAGGAGGGACGCGGGGGGCGAGTTGTCGTTAGGCCGGAGTCTGTGTTGTGCTCTTTATGTGTGTAAGTGTATATGTATACAAACAGACGCGGTAATTAATTTTATTTAATTTTCGACGACAATAAAAGCGACAACAACAAGAGTCAAGGAGGAGTCACAAGTTGACGGCACGAACTATGCGACACAGAGTGAGAGTGTTGAATGGCAGTTGCCGGATGGTGGCGCACAGGAAAAAACAAGTTAACAAAACGTCAACGATAAAAAGAAAGCCGGCCAAATGGCTGACGGTCGACGCGGCCAACGGTGAAAAGTAAGGCAAAGAAATGTTCAAATGTGGGAGGGAGGGAGGTTAAGGGGGACATGGACACATAATTATCAACCACATCAGCAGCAGAGTCACAGGCCGAGTCAGCCGCAGACGACCCAAGCATTGTTAATCAGCACAGCGCGTCCAAGTGCCGAGGAAGGGGGCACGAACGGACAGTCGGAAGGGCGCTTGAGGCTGGGGGTGGCTTAAAATTGCCAGGACATAGGAAAACGCACGCACATGGCACACAATTGACGGAGACCGAAGAACGAGCAAGAGCGAAAAGCGAAGAGCGAGCGAAAAGGGAACTGTCGAAACGAAACGAAAGTAGCGAAAACAAGTTTAACTTAATTGTCAACATTGCGTCAGGCAAAGAACAGCAGCAGCTATGCGGAAACTAAGCAGACAGCAACAACAGAAAGTGCCGAATAGCAGCAAGCGGAAGAGCATAAAATAACTGTACTAATGATGCAGCACGCACTGCGCGTAGACTGGGCGCAAAAACAACAACAACGACAACAACAACGGCGACGACAGCACTAGCAAAGCAAATAGTTCAAGTTAAGGCTACGAAGTCACTAGCTGAGTACCGTTAAACGCAGTTCAGCCGCCCAGTTTTGACAGCTTTAATGCACACGTTTCATCTCTTTAATTAAATCCGTCAAATTTGCATCAGCTTTATTTTTTTTATTGTTTTTTATGAGTTTTACATTTTTAGTGCAACTAAAAAAATTACATTTGTAAATTGGTAGCTCAATTAGCAAATGAACGATACTTATCTCTGTGACTGACGGTCCCGTTGAGCGAAGTCAACTCATAATAAGTTTAAAAAAGTTAATTTGGTAACATATATTTGGATAGATTTATAGAATGAGATTATGAAAGCAGTTAATTATGAATCCATTAAAAATGGTTATAAAAAGTATAATAGGACATCCTACATCAAAGAGTATATGCATACATACATATACTTATTCCTGATCAGCATAGATAGCTAAGTCTACTAAGCCATATCTGTCTGTACACTTTAATACAATACAATGATTTTTTAACCATATTATTATTATTAGTATGACCCAATATCATATAAGAGCTGGCAATTTTTTGCGGCATGTGTTTGTGTATGTGTAATATTAAACGTGTGTTGAACTTTTCGTAACGACAACTTGCAGCTGAATTCAGGATATCTGCTTATCTAATCCTTTGACTACAGCATTCTTACTCCAATTTCTCTAAACTATTTAAAGAAACAAGAAATAGCTAGTTTAAGCATAGTCTCTGGCAAATACTAGCTTTAAGCCAGACGAAAACTTGGCAGCACTGTTCGCTGGGCATTAGCGGCAGCGGCAGCGGCAGCGGCAGCGGCAGCAGCTTAACCCTTTGTTACCCGGCCATCAGCTAAATCCAATTTCATGGCAGGCAGCCCCAGCCGCAGTCCAGGTCGCAAGTACACCCCAAAAGCAAAAAACAAAACAAATAACTTGCCCCCATCTCCGCAGCAAGACAAAAAACCGCGCGCGCGTCACTAATGAGACTCTCCAAACAACACCCGGGCATACACTCGCAGCTAACGGGCCAAACACTCCGTTGTGCCGTGCCTCGCAGGCGAAGGAATCGCGCGACCCGCTTAACCCGCTCAGCCCGCTGAGCCGCCAGTCCCTAGACAACAAGATGCCAGCATGTTTCTGGCCCGCTGACACAAGGCAAACAGCTAAAATTCAACAAGCAGTCAGCGCCGCAGCAATAAAATTTAAAAGCGTGATTATTTCTATACGCTGCAAAGCAAAAACAAAGCTTCGGCATCAAGGAGTCAGCCAAGGAGCGCGCCCGAATAGTTGTTGGCTGGCTGGAACTCGGGCTCTCGGTCCCATCGCTGCCTGCCTAATTATGATTTGCTTAAAGCAAAAGCTAATTGCAACTAATTTCATGCTAAAAGCAGTAAGACAAATAATAACCGTATACAAAAAAAGGGGGAAAACTCAAAAGTCATATTTAAAAATTACAAATTTATTTATTCAAATCACAGCCTAAGCTAGATAAATGGCAGGGAACGGCAATGATTCTTAGGCGTCTCTTGTAATACAGGGTCTAAAAGAAAATATGCCATATAATTTTATTCACATAATTAAGATTTCCTAAGCTGCAAACTCCTTTGAATATCATAAACAGCTCTATTTGAATGCCACTGTTAAGCACTTGTCGTTACTGACTTAACAGTCTGTTAAGTTTCGGATCTCTGACTATCGATAGTATTTCTGCATTGAATAATGCCTATCGGTTTTTGGTATTTTGAATGTTTTTTTTTGCGGATTTTGTTGCGCTTTTCCAGCATCTTTACCAAGTGGCTTTGGGTGCGCTGCACGAAACACAGGAGCAATAATGGGTGATGTTGACAAATGGATAGAGATTGTAAAGGAGTGCAGATACCTGCCCGAGAATGAATTGAAGAAACTCTGTGATATGGTCTGCGATATTCTGTTGGAGGAGACAAACATACAGCCAGTGAGCACGCCCGTCACCGTTTGTGGCGACATACACGGCCAGGTGAATAAACGCGCAGCATGGTCACACAATCCCCCCACCCTCGCTCCCCCGCACATAACTTGATGTCGCCAGCTAAAACAACGTTCAATCTATAATCTGCAATTTTAGTTCTATGATCTGGAGCAGCTATTCCGAACTGGCGGCCAGGTGCCCGATACGAACTACATATTCATGGGCGATTTTGTCGACCGAGGCTACTACAGCCTGGAGACATTCACTCGACTGCTGACGCTAAAGGCGCGATACCCGAGCCGGATAACGTTGCTGCGCGGCAATCACGAGACGCGCCAGATCACCAAGGTCTACGGCTTCTTCGATGAGTGCTTCAGCAAGTACGGCAATGCGAATGGCTGGAAATACTGCTGCAAGGTCTTTGATCTGCTGACAATAGCTGCGGTGAGTGCTCCACAGACACAAAACCTCGACAGTGTTAACGTATTTGCCTAATAATCGCCTGCTCCTCCCACACAGATCATCGACGAGAGCGTGCTGTGCGTGCACGGCGGCCTGAGTCCAGAGATAATTACGCTGGATCAAATACGCACAATCGAACGCAACGGCGAGATACCCTACAAAGGCGCTTTCTGTGATCTGGTCTGGTCGGACCCGGAGGACATGGAGTACTGGTAGGTTAAACAGCTGCATTTCCAACCGTCTGCCACCCAAATGCTAACAGAGCCACTGCAACTACCTTAAATAGGGGCCAGAGTCCGCGCGGGGCCGGCTGGCTATTCGGCCACAATGTGACCAAGGACTTTATGACCATCAACAATTTGGAGTTGATATGTCGAGCGCATCAGCTGGTCAACGAGGGCATTAAGTACATGTTCGAGAGCAAACTGGTCACCGTTTGGTCCGCGCCCAACTATTGCTATCGCTGCGGCAATGTGGCGGCCATCCTCAGCTTCGAAACGGCGCAGCAGCGACAAACGAAAATATTCCTGGCCGTGCCTGACTCGGAGCGTGTCATACCCAAACAGAATACGACGCCCTATTTCTTGTAAATAAAACAACACCAACAATAACGATAACAAACCGATCAATCGACCACCAGTCAAAAACATTGGTATGACGTTCGCACTGCCAGCGACCAAATAGATTGAATTAACTACGGAAGAAATCGGCAGTCGCCAGCAGATAAACCAAAACAAACACACCCCTAAACACACACACCCACACACACAAGCTTGTAAACAACACACTTCACTCACATAGAGAATCGTATTCATAATTATGCTCAAAAGATTTGTTCAACCTTGTATTTTGTTGCCGGTTTTACAGCCGTTTTTATATATATATATATTGCTATCTACTCGTATAACAATAACATTTAATTGCTTTTCTATATATATTTTTCGCCCCCCTCCCTCTCTTTTATTGTACACTATTCGATTTGTATTTAAAAACAATCTAAATTGTGAGCAACAGAGCAATTGCGGCCCGAGCAAAAGAAAACTCATAAAAGCAAAAGACAAAAATGAAAATGCATTTCTCTTTACAATAATTAAGTGCAAGTTTTTGTAGAGATTTAAAATCAAACAAAAAATAATAATTTAAATTTGCCTGTACTTAGGTATTTATTAATATTTAATTTTGTTTCCCATTTAAATCGATGGGCCTACACAAATATTGTATATGTTAATAGCTATGCCTATGCTAAGTGAAAAGTATGAAAAATGAGAAAAACAAATAATATAGTTTTGCAAGTGGCATGTAGTTTTATTATTTCATATTATATATATAGCTGTTTAACTGACAATCAGCTTAACGAGCATATTTGCAGTCAGCTTTAATTGATTGCTGGGCTTTAGTCCTATAACTAATTCTATGAGATACGTTTGTGGCCTACTCGATTCGACCAATTTTTAAACAGCATAGTACAAATACCTTCCGAGTTACAACACCATTCTATATACTCTGACTGATTGGCGTTGTATAAACACTTTGTGATTTTTCATAACTTTCAATAAATAAAATAAAAATGCTAACAATTTGAATAAAGACATGTTTCACATTTATTATTTTCGCCCCCTCATCATCTCTAATAAAAGCATACATTGTACGTTAAGTCAGAAACATTATACAGAAAACCGTCCAGGAAGGATTAAACTCTTTTTCACCAAGGTTTCATACTGCACAAAAATCTAAACTAATTTTTTTTACCTAAAGCTATATGTGGAGTCAATGAATTGTAATAATTAATAAGCAATTAGCAATCAACTGCTAATAATATCGATGAATCAGAAATTTTGCAACAGGATTGCAAATGTCATGCGCTCTTGTTCCAACAGCTTGCATCTCTTTCTATTAAGTGACATTGAATGCTTTTTGGCTTGTGAATAGCCCTAAGATTTTCGGAGTTAACAATAATAAAAATTGAGCTGAATTTAAGTAGATATCATCGCACAATATTTGAATCGATGGACTTTTAATTTAATGCAATAATAAACAATGACTATTTAGTATAATGTGTAAGGTATAATTATTATTTTGTTTGCCTATGTTTTCATGGCTCCCGGCCACGTCACAGTATATGCAGAGTGTAATAACAATTACAATTATGTATATATAGACATTATTATGTATATATATAAAATAAAATATTTTAGTTAAGATATACAAAGTTCGTCTGTTGCGTGTACAACAACAGTAGCCTGCAGATTTGATTTAAAAAAAATAATAAAAAGCTGTGAAACAAAAAACTAAAAAAAACATGCGTTAACAATTCGATAAAATTTAACTAAGAAAAAAGTAATTACTAGTCGAATTAAGTGCAATTTGTTTGTTTGTTGTTGTTATTTTTCTTCCTATCGTTCTTCTTGCTGTAGTTGTCGTCGTGGTTTTCGTCTCGGTTCGCAAGTTATTTAAAGGTTGAACTCTATTCCTTGATGCATTGAGCTGCCGCAACAATGATTTAATTGCGCTTACTGCGGCGCAATGTAGTTGTGCTCAAAGATGTCCAGCTCGTTCTGTATGTAGTTGGCCTTGTTGCGCAGCAGCTTGAGCTGCTTCTGATTGGCCTCCAGCACGTTGAGTTGTCCCTCGAGCGTCTTCAACTCCTCGTTCATGTCGGTGGTCGCGGTGTCCACGGTGCGGCACAAACGCGCAAATGTGCTAGACAGCTCCCTAAACAAAATAGAGTAAAGCATTAAAATTGAACAACGTTTATCGATATTTGTTGTTGGTTGTTGCTGATTACTTACTGCTGCACCTGGTGGCTGCAGTTGGCCGACGTTAGGTCGACAATCATTTTTAGTTTCTTGGTCGCATGTCGCACGTACTGTCCCTTGAATGTGCGCTCCTTGGCCGAGTTGGTCCAGGAGAGGCGCTCGTACAGATAGATGCAGCCGTAGAGTGCGCCGATGCCGACCAGGACGCGCCAGCCAATCGTTTTCAGCATCTGCAAGTGTTCGGGTTTCAACACATAGCGATTTAATAGCACCTGCCAGGCAGCCGGTGAATAGAATCGGGCGTCTCACAAATCAATACTCACAATGCCGGCAACCACCAGACCGCCAACAGTGCCCTGCGATCCAATCGAGGACATGGCAAAGCGCGATATAACGGACAGCTGCTCGGGCGTTATGCCGCCCACGCCCGGCGTCGGTAGCAGGCAAACGGGCGTCGTCTCAACGGGCGTGCTCACGGGCGTTACAACAGTATGCTGAAAATTATAATTACCTGATTATAGCCTTGCCTAACAATGGCGCTGTGGAAGATGGTCAACCTACCCCAATACTGCTCTGGCGATTGACCAAGGCGGGCGTGTGTTTTTTGCTGCGCTCGCGCACCTTGCCCGTGAAGCGCTGTATCATGGCCGTAATGCCCCAGCTAAACTTGAACTCGAGATCCTCCTGGAAGTCGGCGCACAGATTCTGACAGTTCAGCGAGTAGAGCATCTCGAAGGGTTGCGTGCGCACCGCCAGCTTGGCGCTGTTCGTCAGCAGCTGCTCGTTCGGCACCAGAGCGTGCATGCGATCCGTCATCTCGGTTTGTGCCGACTCCACATTCATGGCCAGCGCCATGGAAAGACGTGCGCGCAGATTGCTGCCCAGGCCGCTTTCTACGTGAGCATTTAGTTCCTTTTTGTAGATGTTCAGCACAAGGCGTTCCGGATGGAACGGCATGTTGAACTCGTCGATGAGCACACCCAGGCGCCAGATTTCCTCATTGAGCGCCTTGGAGACCTTCTCTTCGACCTCCTCGACCATATTGTGTATCTTCATTTTCATCTCGCGCGTCACCTGCATCATTTGGGTTTCGGTGCCCTGGATGCGTTCGGTCAGTAAATTCTTTTGATCCTGCTTTAGATTACGAAAGATTGTGATGCGATCGAAGATGTTGTCCAGCATTGAGCGCATGTCGCCGGAGACGCTCTTGCCGCGCGAGCTGTGCTGCTGGAATTTTGTTTTGACGGCACTCTGCGAGATGCACTCCTCAAATTTGCGCTCAAAGTCCTGGAACTCGAAGTAGCGTATCTGAAAGCCTTCGGCAATGGCGCCCAAATGCGGCGGATTGCCCTTGGACTCCTCGATGCGCGCCTGCAGCGTCTCCCGGGCGGACACAAAGAACACCCGCTCCGCGGCCTCCTTTTCGTTGCTTACCTTTAGCTCCTTAGTAAGGAAGTCGATGCAACGTTCCGTGTGCTGTGACTTTACCTGTAGATGAAGACGAGCAGCGACAGCAGCAGCCAAAAGTGGTTGGATTAGTGATGAGATTCCTACAGTTCAGCTTTAGTGGTTGGCAAAAATATAAGCAGCCTTCTACCGGAATATGTCATTTATCTAATATCCCATGATTTTGGTAGCGTACTTTAAACGCTTAAGGGCAACTTTATCAATATCGATAGACATATTCAAGTCTGATGGCAAATATAAAGTTTAAAAAAAAAAAAAAAAACAGACAAACAGCGAAGCGTACTTGGGTATAAAAGGGAGATAAGAAAAAGAAAGAAAGGAAGACAAAGAGAGAGAAAACGGGTCGGGAACTGGGTGTGGAGATATTACCTTAGCCAGCTCCTGGCGTTGTTAACATTACATGTAGTTTTTTTGATAGGGTGGTAAATAAAAATAATGAAATATACAACAACGATTTACATAATAGGCAAATACATACGAGAGTCTATATAACAAAATATGCATTGATCTTACCGATTCCTGGAACTCGGGCTCATTGGCCGAGGCGTCCCAGCGATTGTTCAGTATAAATATGTTGGGCTTGGACAGCTTCTGAGAAACGGTGTGAAAGAATTGCTTCTCTGCGCGCGTCATAGTCGACTCTGCATTTAAGACAAGCACAAAAACGTCCGCGTTGAGGCAATGATTGTCAATCCAATCGTCCAAATTGGCCGACACATCAACGCCCGGCGAGTCCACGAAGACGACATCATCGCGCAGCAGACTGCAGCGTTCCCGCGGCCAAAAGATGCGCACCAGGCTGCTCTCGCAGAGCTTCTCCTGGCACAGCGCATTCGCCAGCTGTTTGATATTCTGTATTCAAGGAAAAACAAAGTGAGCCGAGTGTGCTAATTGGAATAACGCTTGGACGCACCACCACGTTGAGCTTCTCGTCGGACCCCTCCTTCATGAGATAGGCCTCGCCACCGTCGCTGCCCTCCACCTGACAGAAACAGTTTGTGGTGTGTCCAATGCCGCTGGGCAGAATCTTCTCGCGCAACATGGCATTGATCACGGAGCTTTTGCCGTTCGAAGTGCGTCCAAAGAAAGCAACCTTCATGTGATCCCGCTGCAGTACCTCGCGTATGGCAGCCACCTTGTGCACATAGCTCTCAAACAGCTCTCGCTCCGCCTTGTCCACAATTTCCGCATCCGCATAAAGAGCTACAAATGATGTTAATGTTATTTCGGATTACGCAATACAATTGGAATCATATGATTGCGGCTGCCACTGCTTACCATTGATGAAGGTGGTTGTCTCCAGCACGTACTCTTCGATTTCGCCATAGATGTCGTTGATCTTCTTTTTGGCACGCACAAATATCTGCAGCGGCGATTTGTCGTTCGTTTGATACATGCGATTGTCAGACATGGCGTTGAAGTTCGCCGACGTCGAGGAGGCGGACGTTTGCAGGGACAGATTGTGACGTGAGTCGTCAACGGAGTCCGTGCCAGTGGCCGTCGAGTTTGAATCGTTGCCGGAGGGGCCCGTTTGGCCAGTCACCAGTGAAATGGTGCGATTTAGGTAGGCCGCCATTTGTTTTGGTTGCGTGAATATTGCGTGAATGGGAGAGAATTTTGATACAAAACAAAAGGTATGCAGCCTATGGAGCAGCCCTAGCCCCCCAGCCCGTGATGGTGACGCTAACGGTGCTGCCGCTGACAAATAAACGAATTGAATTCACTCCAAAAAATGATAACAATAAAAATGTGCACGTTGATTTTAATATTGTTGTTTGTATCGATATCGATATCGAGACAGGTTTCAGTACCGTTATCGTTATCAGCTTTGGTTACTTGTGACTGGTTTTGATTTAAAGGTTTTTAGTCCCTTTTGTTTTACAATTTTTCACTTTATCGTTACTTTTGGGTGAATTACTCAAAAATCAATGACACAAAACTGAAAAGAAAAGGCAAACGTAACAAAATATGACATCAAAGGCATAACTAAATAAAAATATCACAACAAAAAGGCAAGACAAAAATTAAAATTTGTGTTCTCTCGCACACAAACTCACACATACACACACACCAGAGATTTCGCTGCAACGGCGCAGTTTATTTAGGTTTGTGTATGCGTGTGTATGTATTTGCAATCGTAATCAACGAAAAAAAATTTATATGTATATACTGATAATTTTTGGTGGCCCGTGTTGCGTCTTTAAATTGAGAGCTGAATCAAGGGCTGTTATACCTGGACATCAGCAACTAACCTGATTGGTGCTTTCGCTCATCGTATGTTTATGTTTCCGGCGAACGCGACCCAAAACACGCAGCCCTCAAGTTCACGTTTGGTGTCGGCGTCGGGCTTCTTGATTTGTTATGATACCGCGTTCCAAGTGGCCAATTCCATGCACATTTCTATCAATTACAACTAATTGTTTACTCTGCCACTTTGCGCTGCACAAATTCCGATTATTTTTGCCTTTAATTTGTCTATTAATGATGTAACACGGTGCACAAGTCGACCAATAGAGCGGTTGCAAGCTCAACCATCTACCTATCGATATGAATCAGGTGGTATTTATGCTCCACATCGGTGGTGGCCAGTCGATAAATTGTACAGCTGTGCGACCATAAAAGCCCGCTTTGTACTTAGCGCGCCAATTCAAATTTATTCAGTGCAGTATCAAAACGAAAATAAACCGAATGCTATTGATTTGTATATTATTGTTCTGGTTTTATTACGTTTTTAGAGGTTCATTTCACTTGTTTGTATTTTAATTTTCGTTATTATATTTACTGGTTTGCAATAAATTACATAAAATAACATGTTTCCATTGTTTTAAAATAAACGTAAAGAAAAAGAAAACTATATAGTTAAAGGGTAAATTAAAAGTAAGTTGTTATCAAGTTAGTTTTAGATATTAGGCGGGGCATTGAGTGGTCTCGGGTGTTTTGGTAAGTTAAGTCAATGTATCGCAATAAAATTGGCTTAAAGCGTAGTTAAGTCACAAATTATTTTAAGCAGCTTAGGAAGGACATTTGTAAGTTATACAAAAAGATTGATAGTTGGAAAATGCTGAACATAATTGTTTACATATGCGTCTGTATAAGTAAGTGTGTGTGAGTGTGTTTGCAAACAGTTGTCTCCCATTATATAACTTATTATGGTATAAATAGAGCTTATGTATAATAATTTAAGTGATTTTATTCTTGCTATTGTTGTTCAGTATAAGTTTCATTTATAATTTAGCTACACTATTAAATATATATAAATTTTGTCTTAATTCCAACTTATTGTTTTGCGTTTGCAAATTTCTTGCTTGTGAAATCGTATTTGGTTGAACTGTAGTAAACTTCCTAGAATCTGTATTTTGAATTATTTTTGTTTGTTTTCTTGTTTTTATCGTCAATTGCCATATCCTGGTCTCTCTCTTGTATATTAGTACTACTCTTTCTCCAAATTTCCCCTCTCGATTTTGTTTTCTTTCATTTGCTTTGCTAACATCTGCTGAACTTCCTTTACCATTGCCACTGCGCTGCACTGAACAAAGCAGCCAGTCCCTTCATCCATAAATCGCTGTGCTTAGCTTACTTCTTCTTCACCAGCTTGACAAGAGAGTCGGTGGAGAAGGATTTGGGACGCTCGATGGGCAGGCCAAGAGCGCGATCCCAAATGAGGGAGGCGAGGACGCCGAGCGCACGGGACACGCCGAACAGAACGGTGTAGTAGTTCATCTCGGTCATGCCGTAGTATTGCAGCAGGACACCGGAGTGGGCATCAACATTGGGCCAAGGGTTCTTAACTTTGCCCAATTCGGTTAGAATTGGTGGCACCACCTTGTAGATTTTGGAGACCAACTGGAACGTGTCATCGTCAGGCAGGTGCTTCAGGGCAAACTCCCGTTGGCAGGTGTAGCGTGGATCGGTTTTGCGGAGCACGGCATGACCGTAACCGGGGACAACCTGCAAAAAATAAAAAGGCATCAAGTTAATCACAATGCTTCCAATGTATATATATATATTTATATATGTATTTTGTGTACACACCTGTCCGCCCTTGAGAGTCTTCCACACGTATTCCTTCAATTGCTCTTCAGAGGGATTGACGCCAGCCTCCTGCTGCACTTTACGCAGCCAGATGAGCACCTCCTGGTTGGCGAGACCGTGAAGTGGGCCAGCCAGACCGTTCAAGCCGGCGGCAAACGAAAGATAGGGATCGCTGAGCGCAGAGCCCACGAGATGGGTGGTGTGCGCGGATACGTTGCCACCCTCGTGATCGCTGTGAATGGTCAGGTACAAGCGTATCAGCTCGGTGAATTCGGGCGAGTCGTAGCCGAGCATTTTCACGAAGTTTGCAGACCAATCCAGGCTGGAATCAACGGTGCGGGAGCCCTTGCCCTCACGATAGGTGTTGCAATAGATGGTGGCAGCCACCACTGGCAGTTTGGCAATCAGATCCATGCTGTCCTCGTAGACGTATTCCCAGTACTTGGACTTGTGTACGCCGGACGAGTACGCCTTGGCGAACTTGCTGTCATGGTTGAGGGCCACAACGGCAGCCGAGAACTGCGACATGGGATGCAAAGTGGTGGGCATGTTGTTCAGCATGTTTACAACATGCTGTGGCAGTGCAGCACGATCGGCCCACTCGCAGGAGAGTTGCTGAACCTGCGCCTTGCTCGGAACCTCACCGGTCATCAGCAGCCAGAACAGACCTTCGGGCAGTGGCTCAGTACCGCACTCGGCGGCGGGCAACTGCTTCTGGCAGTCTGGAATGGAGAGTCCGCGGAAACGAATGCCCTCATCGGGATCCAGGACAGAGGTCTCTGTGACCAGAGCTTTGATGCCGCGCATGCCACCGTACATCATATCGATGGTCGTCTCGCCCATTTTAGTGGCGCCATGCTCCTTCCTAAAGGCCTTAACACGTTCTTGCTCTTTGGGTATCTTCGCGGCCATCACTTCACGCAGGGTAGCGCCATCCGAAGCGATGCTGCGGGCATAGGCTCCAATAAGGGGTAATTTCTATTAGGAAGAAAAACAAAAAAACAAAATGTTAGTTTTTTTTTTGTTTACATTTAAAATAATATGCTGCTATCTATGGGCTAATGTGGTTTATCGATAACAATAATCATCGAGCTGTACTTAGGCGTAAAATTACGTTGATAAGCTGCGCCAATATTTCCCATCCACTCACTGATAAGCGGAGCACTGAGCAGCACCATCACCGGCGTAACTTATGTTATACCCGTGACTCAGCTGCAGTTGTTTCCATTGATCTTGCATAATTAACAGTGGAAATATGCAAGAACGACATAGCCAGCGCCAAAAGCGCGCCATATACGCAAAGTTCAAAGCGAATTTGACCGCTAAACAGCACGAAGCAGAGCCGCAAGTCCGGTTACAACTAGTTTTTTTCATTTTTTTTTTTCGCGTTTGCTTTTTGTTTGTTTTTTTTTTTTTTGATCAGCTCACGAAAATAACATTTTGTTGCTGTTGCCACGCGTGGCGTTTAGCCAGTCAGACGAAACGAAATGGAAATGAAAACGGAATCCAGGCTTAAGCGCAAAGTGCAATTTGCTTTGATTGACAGCCATCTCTCACTCTCCCTCTCGCTCGCGCAGCTCTTTGGCGTTTGTTACAGTTTGTTGCCGTTTGTTTTGTTATTGTTTTTGCGGCTACTGGGTCAGCAAATTCAATTAACCATGTGAACTTGTGGCGCCGCCAAGCGGCAGACTTGTTTGCGAATTGAATTGCATGCTATATGTGTGTGTGTGTTTGTGTGCGTGTGTATTAACACACACAAACCGGTTTGCTGGACCGGCCCCAAAAATGCGATTTCATTGATAAAATTGAATATTTAATTTACGGTTACGCCTTGCATCGATTATCGATACTATGCGAGATGGCCTGTCAAACAGCTGACTGCTACGTCACCAATTACATGCTCTGCATTAATTGCGAGCACGACTAACCGCCCACAAACTCTCGATAGCAACATAATACTGATCATCTCTGTCAGACAGCTGTTAATTGAGCTGTTAGACTTGCGGTTGGCACTTGGCACTTGCAAATCGTCACCCAGCAAGGGCAGAGCCGGAAGAGATCGCTGGCTGCACAAAAATTGCATAACGGCAATGTTACAACAGAGTGACGGGAAAATATACTTTGTTTGGCCTTACGCACACGTACGCTTAATTGTTTGCGCTTATCTTATCGCTGGGCAGCTACTTTCTTATAAATACTGTATATAATTTGTCTTTTATTTTTGACGCAATTTTTTTTTGCGCAAACACATGTGAAAAAGTCATGAACATAATCTGATTAGTTTCACGGGCGGGCGGCTGCCTGCCCCTTCTGCCCCCAGAGGGGGTAGATAGGGGGCTCGCGGAGGAAAGGGGCGCGTGTGTGTGTGTTTGTATGTATGTATGTGTTTTAGTGGGGCCGTGTCAATGCTTCGCCGCTGATAAGCGGCTTGAAATTTGAAGGTCCCCGCATTGGTCTAACGCGTGTCTAACTATCGGCTTTATATACTATACTATATATACTACTATACTATATATATATATATATTTATATATACACATTGTATGGTCATATATGGTCATCAAGGAAATCTCGGTCGCGTGTTAGCTTGTACATAGTCTCGAGGAGACTAGAGATAATCGTTTGCTTTACAATGTATTGCATAAGCAATAAACGCTCATCACACGCTGGTTGCGTTTTTGAATTTGAGCTGCAATTACGACTGGCCTGACAGCTAAATTAAATACGACAGATCTATAAAGAATTCGCTTTGCAATTGCCAATATCTGAGAACATTGCAACCTTCACAATTTACTATTTAATTCCAGCCCCTCTAACGGCACATGCCGACTCATGCACGCTTCAAGTTTTGGCATCAAGGTGAACGAGAGAGTCGCAAGTCTCTCTTGAACTTAATTACATAGTCAGTTTCCTAGCGAGGCTCTATAATAAAAATTAGTATGTACAAGCCTCAACTTCTATTTGTTTAATGTCTTTTTAATGCTTTTTTGTTATTATTTTTTAGACAATTTGTGGATTTGTGTGTAACAGGTATTTATTTCATTATCTGTGTAAACACCGTAAAGTACAAATGCTGGAAACTTACTTTTTGACTATTGATTCTCTTGTTTAGTGATATCTTTTTCCTATTCTTTAAAATTGATAAAAATCACCAAACATGTTTAAGCGTAGAGAATATACAGATTGGGAAAATTTTGCTTTAAAGATACCTCGGCGCTTCTTGGACAAAAAACCCAATTCAAGTAGTACAACTTTGGTCTTTGGTCTTTCCATAGATTTAAATGATCTTTTTAAGTATTTAGCTTAAAAGTATTGCAAGAATCTATTATCTATGTTTGTTTATTATTAAAAGGGGTTCAAATGTTTATAAAAAAGAACAGCTGGCAGCTGGCTTGGCGGTATCTGCAAGTCGAGCAAGCCCGACCGGAGCAGACTCATTTGTTTTAATACTGGCGGATTTAAACAAAAGCGTTTTCAAAGTAAACAGTAAGTAGCTGGTACGGAAAATTGCATGACGTAATTAGGCGGCGGTTCAGTTCAGTGGGGTTTTTATTTTTGTCGATTACACGAGTGTCAATCCAGGGCATGAACGAGGGAGAAGAGAGTCAGTATGTTGAGTCAGCTGTGGTTGTTTCATCAAATTGTTTTAATTAAGAGTTACAACTGCGAATGCGAAAGGCTTGAACACGATCTGCTGATCTGTAGCTAAAGGCTCGCTTCATAAACGGTTATTGAGCTGAAACTTTTGTGCTAATTTAATTAGCTTTAACATTTATTTTTTATTTTTGTTCACAATATCTTCATTAGCAAGGCAAAAGCAATGCAAATATTTGATCCAAGTACTAGGTGGGGATCGCATTCTATTCTATAAATACTATGCAGTTTGTTTATTTTTCGCATGGACTAATTCAGTTTAGTATTCTATTTGATTTAGCGTTTTTTTTTTTTGCTATTGTTGTTGGTGGTGTTGTTGTTTTCCAGCTATCAATAGAAACGCGTCGAACGCGGTTGCGTGTGTTACGATTTTGATCGCGATCATGTGCCCCCCACACAAATTTGTCAGGCTTATCAGTTATCAGTTGAGCGCCGTTAGATTGGCGCCCGCTTAACTGAACGTAAATAGTCAGCACAGGTAACACACAGTGGGACGCTGACAACCCAACCTAAACCCGCTCCCTTCCCTTACCTTTCCGGCAACCCCTTGCTTACATCACATGATCAAGTGAGAAATCTAGCGTTTCGCGTTATCACAGGGCGACAATTTGATTACCATATAAGGTTTCCATGACGCCACATTTTGTTATCAGCTCAAGTGAGCATAAAAACTTTAAATATCTTGCGGAATTTCAGCAATCAAAATAAAGCGAATTTGTTGCAGGTTGAAGCCTCACCACTTGAGATTGGCACAAGCTAGCGACGATTGCGACCATAAATTTAACAATTTATTGCGCTTAGCTTTAGAAAATGTGAATTGCCTTTTAATTTTGTTAACAAAAGGTGAAATATTGAAACGCCTGCGTATTTAAATTGGGTGCAAATGAATGACATTCTGCGTTATGCAATCCCGTATGATCAGCTGTGCGGCGAACGTTGGATTGGATTGAATGCGCTCTCTTTGTCTCTCTGCCGCCCACGAAAACACGCACAGTTGCCAAAAGGGCAGAGAGTAGTCGCAATTTCAAACGTCAATCTCTTTACGTAAGCGCTGGTCACGTATCGTGACGTATTAGCGTCTGGGCGATAAAAATTTTCGCGTGTTTGTTATTAAGTTGGTGGCCGGACGTCAAACGTTGGAGCTGCTTGCTTAAAGGCCTCGCGTGGTGATCTATTATATATGTATATACATATATGTATATACAATAGAATATAATGCATTTGTCGATGTAGATATATATTTAGTTCACCTTTTACAAATTGCACTCGTTTCATTTCGTTTAAGAATGCACTGCAATTATCGAGCCCTTTTATTATTTAACCATTTCTGTATTTATAGCAATAACAAACTATTGTGTGAAGGACGTTTGTTGCCGTTGCGCATTTTTTGGCGCCATGCCAAATTAAAGAATAATACCAATAAAAAAGAAACGAAGAAAGAAAACGGGCAAATATGTATTTAGCTGAAGAACGGCGCATGCATAACATTTAGAAAGATTATTTAACTGTATTTGTATTACGCATCGAAATTTGTTTGCGTCACACTCATAATCACGCTTCCTCTCTCTCTTTCGCTCGCGCTCTTTCTTTATGCCACCCTACCAATAAGCTCAAAAGGAGGCTCGTCCTGTGAGCCGTTATGTATGTGTTTGTATTGATTTTTCAATTAAAAGTTTTGCCAACTTTGGTGTGCTGATTTTTCGACATTACATAATCTGTGTATGCTTATACACCCAGGCATATACACAAGTGTACGCTTGTATACGTGGCCGTTTATTTTGCAGGCTGCCTTATCGTTGGGCGGCCGGGGGAATGTGCTCTTAGCGTAAAGGTCATTCGGCGGACAAGCTTTTTGGCGTATATTCGGATTGACAACAACAAGAGGAATAACAGCAAATGCAGAAACATTTTTGGCATCAGAAAAAGTGCCTCGTATATGCAAAGAGCGGTGCCAGCACCACCAACAACAATAACACGTGACGCGCTTTGTAAACGAAGAGAGCAATAGCAGCTGAGAGCGCAAAGGCAGCTACCTGTCTATGCCTGTCTCTGAGAGCGTGCTCATTGAGAGAGCGCGTCGTTGCTGCGGCTGTTGACTTTGTTATTGTAATATTACAAGAATAAGGCCAGAGACGCCGCGTGGTTTTAAGCCAAATTTGATTTCGAAGCGATACGTTTATGGAAATTAAACAAGAACAAAAAGAGTTAACAAATGGCAGATGCAGCTGTTCTTCTGCCAAGCAGATGAAGTTCATTAAACTGCGTCGTTCGCTGTGACTGTAACGGTGACTGCGACGGTAGCGGCGACAGCAACAGAGACTGCGACTGCGTCTGCGTTTGGTGAGAGTTTTATTTATAAAGATTTGCGCTTTGCTATTTTAGCCAAGTGAAAATTCTGTGCATACCCGCCCGTGATTACATAATCACTGCTGACCGGAAAATTAGCTAAATTAGTGATAAATACAGAACTCTGTATTTGTGTTTTTAGCTCGCAAGTCAGCTTGGGGGCTCTGCGCGTGCTGCGCGGGTTAACCGAAGGCAGCTAGCAATCAATTTTGCGCTGACTAGTTTTTTTTTTAATCGCAAGCACATGGCTGAGTTTTTGGCGTGACGTTACCCTTGCCAACACACATACACATATACAAGCGCGCGCGCGCGCGTATTTAATGAGCGTGTTGCGTGAATGTGTTCGTTGGGAAGCCACGCTTTGGGCAGAAAGATCCTTGGCAAGAACAACAATTAATAAAGGGGCTACGGTGTTGGTGGTTGGGGCGGTGCTGCAGATGTTGTAGGTGGTGTTGATGATGGTGAGTGGTGGACGGGGCGTCATAGATAACTCACCTGTGCGTCGACAATTTGACGTGCAGAGATGCGTAAGAGCGCCATGATTTATGCTAATTTGGTTGGTAAAATAAGAGGAGAAACTCGGAACTGTGTCAAATTTTTGACCACTAACACACGCACACACACAAAAAAATTGCTTTCCCTCAGTTAAGAATTTGGAAATGTTCTTTTCTTGTGGCGTTTGTTTGGTGAGCGAAAAAGTTTTCTACTCTCCCTTCCTTTACGGCAGCTGCGCGGCAACTGAATGTTGCAAATGTTATTCGAATTCGAATGGCTGGTTGGCTTTAAGGTGATTACCAACGCAAGAAAGCGATAAAAATACCATAAAAATACTGTACTGCCGTACACAGAAATCAGCTGATAAAAGTAGAGCCCGCCTAATATTTAAATTAAATTGAATGCTCACCTCTTTTATATCAATAAATTTGGATTCTTGTGGTTGATGAGGTTGAGCTTGCACATGGCAGATTTCTTTCGTTGTTTTTTTCGGAAATGCCGAATTCTTGACGCAGCGATATTGTTGCATTATAAATGAATACCGATCGCTTGTAATGAGCTTTTGCAACAATGCCATTGTATTGCAATTTAATATTTTTCAATGTAGCTTATGTTATTAAATTGTATTGCAAGGAATTATAATTCTTTGAAGTTGTCAGCTGCCTGGGATGCCACTGTTTCAGTAATGTAATTTAGAGTTGAAAATATTTTTCAAAACACTAAATGCTAGTATTGTTGGCGTATTTAATAATTTGGTATTTTAACAGTGCTTTTCTGTGGTCACACTTCGCTGCATGTTATGCAAAAGGCGTCGTGAAATTTAGATTGCCAGGTTTTCTTTTCGTCCGATTATTAAAGCGTAAGTCGAAATTTCTACAAATATATTTAGCCATGGACAAATGCTTGTATGTTTTTCCTATTCATCTATTTAAATTACAGTAGGCAACATGGCGACGGCCGTGCCGCATGTGCCCCAAAAGCAGGATCTACCACCGCCCGGTGGATACAAGAAGATTCCCTTTGCTCGTGTGCCACCTAAAAGCTATTTCACTGGTGGGTTAAATTGCCTTTTAAATGCATTAAAATATTTATGATTCGCTTTGCAGGCTTCACAATGATTGGCAGCTATATTGCTGTCACAACCGTTGGCCTGTGCATCTACTATTTGACTGCCAAAAAGGTGAAGCGCGACGAAATTGAGATGCGATCGGCGCAGAATGTCATCTTCCCACTGTTGATTGCAGAGCGCGATCGCGAGTTTTTGCGCCAATTGCGTCGCAATCGCGACGAGGAGGCTGATTTAATGAAGAATGTGCCTGGCTGGGAGGTGATATTTGAATAACCTCAAACAAGAATGTAAAACTAATGTATATTTATTCCTTTTTCCTAGGTTGGCACCTGGTACGGTGAGCCTGTATTCAAGACGCTGCCCGAAGACACATTAGTAACGCCCATTTTCAAGGAGTTCTATGCTCACTCCGACTGGAAATCATACGCTAAACGCGCCCATCTGAAGCTGTGGTCGTAAACGAAGAAGGCTGGGGAGCAGCAGTGGCTGCCATCGTCTCTGTAGCCACTGCTGCTCCTGTCTTCAGCAGATTAGTTAATTAATGAATGCAAATTGTGCTTGTAGCTGCGCCTAAACGCTATTTTAAATCAATAATACGCCAATTGCGGCTTGCATTTGGTTAATACGAAAGTAAAGGTTGCGTGCTTATTTTTTAGTTCTGTTTCGTTTCGTTTTTATTGAAGTCAACATCAATGAATGTATTTGTAGCATATTTTCATATTTTTCTTAGGGGGATTACACATAATCGGCTGCTATCAGCTGAGATGTGTGGCGATAGTTGAATAGACGTAAGCATAGAATGAAAAGTACGTACACTATACAAATGACATTGCCGTCAATGTGCATTGAAAATAAAAATTAATATGCCTTGACACTCCCATAACAAATCCTTATAGTAATTATTACATATTAAAAAAAAAGGGTTCGAATTCTTTGCTCGCCCTGTCGTCGATTTGTTTCTAAATATATATATATATATAAGGGTATATATATTTATATTTATTTTTATATAAATATATAATAGTTTGTATTTATATATGTATTCGGCCTCCAGCAAGAATGAAGTGTAGTTGTGTATGTGTGTGTGTGGTTGTGTCTGTGTGTGTGTGTGGTTGTGTTTTTGTGAATGTGTGCCTCTGATATCAAATTGAGCGCACAAATAGATTTAAGATTTGTCGTTTAGGATAAGAAATGAATTACTTAATTACATTGCCAGCTGGAGACGCGTTGGACTGCCTAAAAGCTAGTATTTAACTAAAGTTTGGGTGCGTGAAAGAAAGAAAATATTAGAATCGAATTGTATCCTTTGTGTTTGTAGTTTTGTTTTTGACCAGCCTCTAGGGCTGCTGCTCGTACTGCTCCATCTCTGGCTCCACCTTCACTACATGCTCCTGCTCTTGCTTCAGCTCGACGGGCTGCTCTTGTTTAATAACAACGTAACGCATTGGCGACGACATCAGCACCTTCTGCTGAGGCTGCTGTTGATTACCCAAATCAAGCAGCTGCTCGGCTTCCTCATCATCATTATTATAATCATCATCATAAACATCATCGTCGTGCTCCTTGTCAGATCTTTTGCGCCGGCGCCGCCAATTGCCATCACGTTGCTGCCACCTCTACTTCATGTCACGACGACGCTTAATACTGCCATCGCAGGTGGGCAGATGGCGTTGCAGGAAACCCTCAAAGACGAACTTGCGGCCGCAGCGTTCGCAGCTAAACTCGCGCTTCTCCTCCACCTGCTGTTTGTGCTGGCGCAGCGCCTCCGCATTTGAGTATTTGTCACGGCAAGTGTCGCAGGCATAGCGTCGCTTCACCTGCCCGACGTCGAATACGACGGTGAAGTTTTCCGAGCAGAACGAGCAGGTGAACTCTTTGACTACAACCTTCTTGCCGCCATGCTGGGCGGCCAGTGCTTCCGCCTCGGCCTCGAGCTTGTCCTGATGCTTGTGCGAATCCATGTGTGTATTGTATTTGGCCTCGTCGACGAACTTGCGATAGCAACGCGTACAGCGGAAAGGCTGCTCGCCGGTGTGACGCATCATGTGCTCCTTGAGGTAGGCGACCGAGTTAAAGATCTTGCTGCACACTTTGCACTTGCGATCTTCCGCAGAGACCTCGTTACGTTGGCGCAGGCAGGCTCGCATGTGAAGCTTTAGTGAACCGGCGGCGCTATAACAGTTGCCGCAATTGGGACAGTAGAATGTTTTGTTGCGCGACTGCGAATCGGACTCGGGACTCTGGTCGATGGTGCCCTCGAAGACAATTGAGCCCATATCGTCCTCTTCGTCGTCAGGTTCTTCGCCCTCTTCATGCTCGACGCCGACAATTTCATCCTCATCGTGTTCGATAGCATCGTCGTCGTTGTCATTGTCGTTATCCTCGTCGTCCTCCTCCTCCTCCTCATCATCCTCGTCCTCCATGTTGGGCACAATGTGCAAGATGGTGTGCGTGCCGTCACCCTGCTCAATTGTCTCCACCTCCTCGACGGTGCTGTTTTCCACCAACTGCTGCAGCGTCACCGCATGCCCGTTTTCATCAATGATCACCTCCTGTGCATTGGCGAGGGTTTCATGGTCGCGATCGCTAAGCGTCACCACGGCCGTTTCGGTGTCATCGTCTTCGTTGGTTGTATACGCGTATGTATACTGTGTCGCCTCCCCGCTGCCGTCCACCTCGTCCCCGTCGTGCTGAATGATAACGGGAACGATTTCCTCCTTGGACGGCGCATCCGTCGGGCTGGACAGTGTTGTGTATTTAATGCGCTTCGAATTCATTTTGCTGCCGAGCGTCGCTGGCTATTGCTAAGTTTTAAATGTATCTATATATATTTGTATATATATATACACGAGTGTATATACATATATATTATATATATATATATGTACAGCGCTTGCTTATATTATTTATATATTTAATATTAACTGGTATTTGCTGCGGCCGCTGCTGTTTGGTGCAACGAAAATGTTGTTGTTTTACGCGGCGTGGCGTAGCGTCAGCGATTCTCCTTCGGTTTTTCTTTTTTTATTTGTGTGCGTGTGTCAGTTTGGGTTACGTTTTTGTTTAATTTCCGCTTCAATTGTCGCCGATGTCGCTGCAAAATATTGGTAAACAATGCGCAAGTTGGTAAATTACTTTTGGCGCGTTCAAATTATACTTTTTTCTTACAATAGTCAACACTCTTTCGCGACTTTCTTGCCACCAAGTTTAATTCTTCCACTTCAATATCACAATTTTCGTCGATTGTGGCAACATCGTCTAATAATGGTCACACTGGCCCAAATGCCGTGTAGTTTTCGGTATTAAGTGCCTCAACGTGAACTTGGCTGCATTATGAATCGTATACATACGTCACGTACTTATCTCTTACGTCACACATTTTCTGATACGTTATAGAATGTGCTTTACTCTGCGCAATAAAATGCATTCGGTCTACCTTAATTTAAATTTAATAGGTATTCGCAAGTCTTTTATTCATATTTTGTATAAATAGTGAAGACATTTCTGAAGACAAAATATGGTGGCAGCGTTGTCGACTGATGCCCGTTCTCTTTGAGTAGCAGTTGCGCAGCTGTTTTTTAATGAAGAGCGGCAATTTCAAAACATTTAAATAGTTCTTGTGCCGCATGCAAAAAACACAAAGTCATTCCAATCTGTGTTTGTTAATGTTATTAACTTTGTTTCACATACAGCACTTTATTAAAATCGGGACCCTAAAAAAAATTGCGTAGTTTACTTCAAAAAACATACGCAATTGAGAATACGAGCAAACGCTGCGTTCAGTGTGAGCAACAGTTGCACAGCAACTCCCACCAAATAATCGCGGCAAATTTAAAATACCAAAGTGTACCTAACCATGAATATAAACTATGGCTGCATATACCGACCGATATAATAACAAGTCACTAAACACCCACTAATATATAATATATTTGCTTGGTCTTTATGGTCATTTTTGGTTGTACACATTTTTGTCACGTCGCCAATCAATTTGTATGAGCAATGTATTATCTAAACTTAAGAGAATTCGTGTGCATTTGTAAAATGTATTAATTAAATGGCCACGGCTATTTTTAATTATTTGCAATAGAAAAAAAACTTATATAAATATTTTTAACACTTACCGAGCGAGATTTCTGCATTATCGTTGTTGTCGTTGAAATTTGAAAATCAAATTAAAAAAAACTAGAGAATAACTTATTTGAGAATACTCCAAAACAATAACTATGAAATGGCTATGAAAATTCAAAATATAGCTTACCTATGTTTTTGACACGAAAGTACATACACACTTGTTAAATTTAAAGCGTATACAGTAAAATCGGACGTTACCCGGCCTTGCTCGGCCCCAAAAAACAAACAGGTACATGACACTTTGCATAAACGGACCAATTTATCATGTACCCCCTTATCGTATAGAGTATATATGAAGGTCTATTTACTTCGGTATAAAATATTTAATAATATCGAAATATTTATCAGATTTTTACAAAAACTCAGCAATAGGCCATTAAATATGCACACGCCTATAAATAACGATTCAGGCAATCAACATTTTTGTGTCATTTTCCTACCTAATGAGCTTGCCTGCGATCGTATACATACGTGTTTCTTATTTCCATTTCTATTTTGTTTTATTTTTGTTTAGCATTTCACATGATTACGAAAATATTTCCATTAACCTACGCGAATTTTTGCAGTTGTGTGCGCCAAGTCATTGTAAAGCCCGTTACCGGCGACTGTGGAAAAGTTCCCAACTGCCAACCAATTAGATTTTTACACTCGTATACGCTCTGAATAGGGTATACAGAGTCTTGAACTAATTTTAATCTTTTTTGACGTGCAAGGCTATTGTATTTAATAGTCCGTAGTTACACCCGAACATTTAAGAATGAATTTATGGCCATTTTTTTTATTAATACATAAATTTAAATTAATTATTCAACAAAAAGCTGAGTTTTGTTTGTTAGAAAATTAATTTTATTGCACAGTTTTAAGATAAAAACATGCAATATTATATGGGGCAAAAGGGTATGCTGCTTGTGTGCAAATGTATGTAACAGGCATCTACAAATTTCCATATAGCTATACAGTTTATTTGGCTATATCTTGCACTTTTCGATAGATATCCTGCTCCACTTCATTAATATCGATAAGTATCGAACAAATTTTATAAAGATTATTTAGATTATAGTGTATGCGTATGTGCTTTTAAAAAGCTTGTAACAACTGCTAGCAGCTGAGTTTGGGTTGTGTTCCCGTCGGGCATACCCAATCAGCGCACTCCACTTGTTTTTTGCTTGGATAAGGGAAAAACACTGTAAATGGGCATTCAATTAGCTTTGAAGATCGCCACACGTCATTAGAGGCGTTGCACATAGCGCACATTGGAGACATGAGACAAAGTCGATGACGTGGTTGAAAAAAAAGCAAGAAAAAACTTACATATACAGAAACACATGCAATGTGCAAACTAGCGAGCTGAGATATTGTACTGCGCACTTAATGGAGCAAACTGATCAGCTTGAGCAGTCCGCGAAGGGAAAGATGGGAGGGAGAGTTCTAAGCACCGTTATGTGCCAGCTGAAACATCAGGTTTAAGTTGAACAAACGTAATCGGGCGTCCTTATGCAGCAATTCTTACCATTTTATAAGTGCGAATTGTTATTTTTAGATCTGTAATATAAAGCAGGCGTCAAGTTATTAAGAACAGCACGGCTGGAAGACACCCTTTACCAAGCCACTTATAAGTTCAAACTCATTATTAACTTTATAGGGCAATCATTTTAGATTAACTTGATTATATTCTTATTTTTCTGAATCTTAACAATGTAAAGACACCGGCTGTACCATTCGCATGGCCAGCATCAAAATACCCTTAACGACGCATTTATAGCGTATTAAACGAACGATGTGCTAAGCGAGTAGAGTGACTCAGTATTTGCCGATGCAGTCACGTTTGCCAATGCCAGGGCATTAAAACTGCAAATAGGCGCTACAAACACAATTGGTATTATTTATACTTGCCAAGAAAATGTTTAATAAAATGTAGCAACATATGTTTGTATGTATAAATGTAACTATCCAAATATTTTGCCAGTTTCGATTGAGATTCATTTAATTGAAAAGAGTATATTTTATATATTATTATATACATATATTTTTATATTAAGCTAAAGTTGTAGGCATATTTTAAAGTTTGCTGGGTTTGGTCTCAGAGTTCAGAAATACATCCCTAAAACTTAAAATAATTCACAATTTCTCACTTTTAACATAGCTAAAGTAAAGTAAAGGTAAACAATCTTAATAAACGTTGACAAAGATCTGAGATTTAAGTCCACGTTGTACATGTAATACAATTTAAATGATCTAACTTTCTATGGCCCACAGCTTCGCTTAGAATAATCGCTTAAAAATACTGCCTTTTATTTGTTTTCACTACATTTTTTTTTCTTTTGCCCCTCTTCAAGAACATAAAAGCTTTATTGTATGTTGCATGTATGTATGTACATATGTATGCTTGACAAACTAAAAATTTGCCGTGTGCCAATTGCAACGCAATACAAACAAACAAAGCTAAACATGACATTGCGACGTCACGCTTCTTCGTTGGGTTTAGGGGACCTAATTGAATACCCTTAACTTTGCTACATTAAATCGACAGACTTTGATAAGAGACCCTTGGCAATGTGGTTTTGCATTGATAAGATAAGCTAAAAATGAAATCACAATTACAAGAATATTCTTAATCGTTACGCGATCTGTTTTGGATGATTTTAAAGTATTAAATTTGTCAAATATTTGCTTACGTCCGTATGTACATACATATGTATGTAGGAATAATATATTGTACATTGCGTGTATAGTTGCCTCTCGCCGTGTCCGGCTTCAGCTGCTGTACGTGACCAAAAAGCATTTTCCGTATCGAGTTGCAACATGTTGTCTGGCTAAACATAAATAAAAAAAATAATACTGAGTTTGTTCTTTCGTACAAACTTGCCTGTGGAAAGTTTTTGCAATTATTTTCTTCTTTTTTTTAGCTTGTCGCTGTATTATTTTTGCGTATGTGGCTAAGTACATACGTACTTATGTACATACATACATACTACATATGTACATATGTGAACACCACAAAGAAACAAACACTCATATGCCGTTAGGTATTTAGCTTGTTTGCGCTGGGCTTGGCATAATTAGCAGGGCGTTGCCAGATGGCTGCGACAGAGAAACTTTCGTTAAGATTTGCATATGCATTTTGGAATTCGGCCAGAGCAGAGCGCGTTCATTATTCATGTTGACAATTTCATTTCGTCAGCTTTTGCAGCCGCACGCATGCATACATGCATACATGTTTCTACATACATATGTACATATGTATATGGATTGACATCGTCGCATGCGTGTGTGCTGATGTTTCCATGAACATGACCTTCATCGCTGAAACCAAAAACAATGATTTAATTTGATTCAATGCTGGCCTGGGATGGAATTAGGTGGGCTTTTGTGTCAGTGTGTGTGTGATGAAAGGCCCCACACATTCTAAAGACACTCAGCGAATGGAATTTTCCATGCAATTTTTCGTGTAATTGTTGGCAGCCGGTTGGGTTTTTGTTATATTCTAACTTAACCCTTATGTGGCATTTTCACAGTTCGCTATTCTCAAAGCTGTAATATTGTTACAATTAATATTAATATTAATATTTTATTTTATATAAACACATTTACTTAAATTTACATTGTACATAATTATGTAAAAATATACATAAGCATGTATTAGTGTCTTTTAAACATAAACAATTAAGCCTGAAGTCCATTAGCGTTATTTGCTTCGCTCTAATTGCAAGTAAAGCCCGATAAAAGTCTCCATTCGGCGTGTCTAATTGCCAAGCAGAGACCGGGAACAGTCGTAGCTAATGCCCAGCAGCTTATAAGCCCACATATGATACCATGTAATCCCAGTCCAAAGCTGGCGGACCAAAACGACCCCCTGGGCATTGCATGGGTTTAATTGCACTCTCGATGCTGTTGCTTGCGATTTTTCGCTTGTATTTTGTTTTTACTTTTTTTTTTGGTTTTGTTGCTGTGTTTTTGTTTTTGCATTTTTGTCGTTGGTCACTTTTTCGTGCTGTTTTGTTTTTGCCTGCGTTAGTAGCATGTGAACGAACGCGACGGACGAAAGCGAAACAACAGAGAAAACCGCAACAGTAGCAGCTGCTGCAACAGCGGCTTTTTCGCCTAACTCGCTTTTGATGTGGCCCCCTTTCTCATATTCTCGCTCCGAGTATTTAATTTGTGTCGCAAAGTGTATAATGCATTTAAGGACGCGACTGCGAAATCGTAAATTACACAGGTGCTTTTGTTCTTGAGCGAAGTCCACAAGGTCATTATCATTACGCTATTAGCGAAATTATCTGTCGGTAATATTTAATTTTGTATGAGCAAAGGGTTCGTATGCCACTCACCCCAAAACCGAACGTGGCAGTTGGAAAATATGGCCATACAATTTATATCGGGCAACTATTGCATATTTTTCCCACTTCCCAATATATCGAAAAATCAGTTTATATATGAAGATATTTTTTGATCCTAAATGTTTTCAAAACAAACTTGGCAATTGGTAGAGTTTCTCTGCTCCTAAAACCTTTAAGAAACCTGTTAATATATACATACATGTATGTATGTACATATGTACATAGATACAAATGTAAGTCTTTTAGTGTATTTACACTTCTGCATTCCAACGATTAACTTCTACTGCGTTACTTTTGTTATTGTTTAAGTTTTTAGCTTTATTTTGAGTTGACAACTTAAAACTACACACACAAAAAGTCAATTAAATAGGTATTATATAAAAAAAAAAAACTACAATAACCATAAAGCTGAGCGCCAAAGCGAAACAGAAACAACAATGGTGAACTTGGATTTGTGCATTGGCGTCTTAATGTGATGATGGGTTCCTAGAAACAGGTTTACAAACTGGTTTTCGACTGAAGAAGATGCGCTTTTTAACTGGGGCTGATAGCTGGCCGGCTGGCCATTAACTTTGCTAGCTTTTTAACTGGACGCACGATCGACCACAACGGTCTCCACTGACTCACCGGCGGCAGCAGCAGCGCCAGGTGGACGGGTTCCAATGCCATTCTGGGCATTATGGCCGTTTTGGTTGTTCTGTGCCGGAGGCGGTTCTATGGGCGGCAGACCGACAAGTTTCTCGCTTTCGCGCCAAAGCCAGTCGGCGGTGTCCATGTCTCGGGCCCAGGGCACGAGTGGAAAGCGTATGCAGTCTGCATAGTAGTTGCCTGAGCTGCACTCCAAAGCCGGGTCAAGCGCAAGACGCAGCGAGGTCTGGGCGCCGGCACGCGGCGTCTTGAAGAGGTACATGGACAACACCTTCAGGGTGTTCCTCGTCCAGTTCGGGCCCGCAAAATGGCGATTCAATTCGGTGCGCACCAGGCCCGGATGACAGCAATTGACCGTTACCCCGGTGCCCTTGAGCAGCGCGGACAGCTTGCGTGTGAACAGAATATTGGCCAGCTTTGACTGGGCGTAGGCGCCAAAGAACTTGCTGTACTTGCGCTCGCTCATCAAATCCTCGCGATTGATGCGCCCGAAGAGATACACCGCCGAGCTGACCACCACAATGCGGCTAGGTGAGGCCTGCTTGAGCCGGTCCAGCAGCAGATTGGTGAGCAGAAAGTGGCCCAAATGATTAACGCCCAGCTGCTGCTCATGGCCATCGGCGGTCAGGGAGCGTGGACACGCCATGATGCCGGCATTGTTGATCAGCAGATCGAGGCGCGTCTCCTCCGCCTTAAAGCGGGCCACAAAGTTGCGCACGGACTCCAGGGAGCCGAGGTCCAGGCTGCGATTGAACAGCTGCTGGTTCTGCGTGCGATCAATGATCTCGATGCGAGCTGCCTCACAGCGAGCCGGATCACGGCAGGCCATGTAGATCTTGGCGCCCCTGCGCGCCAGCTCTAGCACCGTCTCCTTGCCGATGCCTGTGTTGCAGCCAGTGACGATGACCACCTTGCCGTCAATGCGGTTGGCCTTGCGGTACACCGGACCGAGAATGATCTTGCGCAGCAGCCACATGACGAACACAACGGCTATGCCAATCAGGAGCAGCAGCACCACCCAGGCCCAGAAGCCCCGGAAGCAGAGCGCCTTCTCGGCCGCCTCGGCGGTTGGGTCGTAAACTGTCCTCGTTGTCGTGGGCGTAACAGCCTCCGACATAGCTAGATCACAACGGTCGTGTTAGATGCCTGTGCGTGTGCAGGGATTGCTGTTGCTGGGCGGAGGCGGTGGTAAGGCGACGTGCCTGTAAAGGGAGTGATGCTATCGATAAGCGATTTTGAAATGAGTATCTCTAAAATTTTATTACAATATTATTGGTAGTAAAGTTTTTGTTATAGTCAAACCAACGTCTTATTTAATTGTTTGCTTTGCGATCGAATAATTTATTACTCTGGGCATAGTCATAGAGTGCTTTGTAAGGTATGTTCCGCCTATAATTATAGCATCGGCACATTTTTGATCAGTAAGCTTGACAATGATCAATAAAAACAAATAATTATATGCGCATCACATTTTTTTCAAATTCAATTATTCCGAATTAAGATAAATTTGTGAACAGAAACCAATATTAAAGATTATATTCATACTAATAATATGTGAAAACACATTCAGCTAAACTTTCTTTCTGGTAGAATAAAGAATGAGGACAAACTACGATTAAAATGGTATCAAACATAAAAATTGGTTTGATTTTTGCAGTTTTTGAAGTTTAAAATCCGGGTATAATAAAATGGATTTGGGAAGTTTACATGTCAAGTTTTTGCCCGTTGTTTGAAGAAATACTATTTTTATTTTCTTATCTAACATCGTAATACAAATACAGCTTACACACTTAGAAAATATTGATTATTATTATACATGTTTTAATTCGTAAAAAATGTGATGCACATATAATTATTAGCATGCCGTTTGTTTGTATATTAACGTGCACATATAATTGTTATTCAGTGAAAAGCACAAGTGGTTATTACAAACAGTTTTCTCTTTGAAAATTAGTAGTGCTGTTAAACTTGACATAGTTATCAAAATCGTGCTATATAATTACGATTGTTTGCTATAATTTTGTCAATAGTTATGCAAGTAACAATTTGTGCTGTCAATTATTGATAACATGCATATCTTGAATATTATAAAATTGGCCTCAGGCGAAAACGTTCGAGGACCTTGCAAGGATTTCGCACACAACGATTATGTTATTGAGTTAAACTAACGCTCTTGCATGCCTATCGATAACATTGCGTTTCGATTGCTACGCTTTCCAAATATTTGTTATACACTTGAATTTCTTATACAGATCTCTTACTTGCCAGATACGACGATGAGCCAACACTTTTTTATGTAGCTCAGTTTTATTGCTTTAGCCACACTTCCTCACGCGCCAATTTCACACATTTGTTCGACAGCAACAACAACAACGAGAGTTACAATAGCTTTCGTTGACTCGAGCACTTGACGGATTGATGCCGGCTATCTCTTGATCTGTAGCTGCTTTTTTTAATTTTAATTTTAGGGGGATGTGTCTTCGGTATTTCTCTTGTTACCGTTACGTCCAAGCGTCTCGCGCGGTGTTGGCCAACTGAAACCGACGCTGACGCTCGCTGGCTCCAGCTTAAGGCAAGCTGCTAACACGTCAAAAATAACCTGAATACAATTTTGAGGCGGCGCTGACTCCGCTGGCGTCTGTTATTAACATAACTTTATGCATGTGCATGCGCCGCAGTCGCGGTCGACGTCGCCGCTAACGCTGGGCCGACAAACATGGCAATGGAAGCCGCTGCGGCCACCGCCTGTTATTTTCATTTCTGCCGTTGTTGTTTCTGTTGCTGCTGGCTTTAATTTCTTTTCTTTTCTTGTTTTTTCTCTCTAGTTATGCTTTCAACTTTCACTTTAGAGCGCTTTTTTTTCGCTTCGCTGGCAGCGTCGACGCTGCCGTTGAATAATTTTACTTGCATTCCGCTTTATGCGGCCGTTCACGTTCTTCAGCTCGTTCGCCTTGTTTGTTTTGATTGTTGCCGCCGCTGCTCTCTCAACCTGATGCTCTCTCTCCAGCTCGTTTAGTAAATGCTCTCAGTTTGTGGAAAATATCAACAACAAACCGAAACCAAATGTACAAAAAAAAAACAACGTGAAATTCAAAAGAAACAATCTCTTCAGTGTTGGTTAAGTATGATGTCTAGAGAGACCGTTAATTATAATGTTGGTTAATTTTTACAATTCAAATTGTATATTTGTTTTACAAGTCAAAACTAATTGTATTGATATAAGAATTAAATATCCAGCAAAGGTCCAGCTCAGAATCTGTTTGTATTTTAAGTAAGCTGTAAGAAAAAAAATTTTCTACTTTTAGCAATGTTTTTTTTTTTTTTTTTTTTTTTTTTTAAGTATAAGCCAACTATATTTTATATACATATGTTTGTACAAACATATATATTTTTGCGTCTATTAAGCAAATTGTAGAGGCTGCATCCATCTAATAAAAGTTATATTTAATATGGTATGAGCCGATAAGGCGCTTGTACTCATATGACATAAATATATTTTGTGATTATATTGAATAGATTAAGAACAACTCAAAGGCTGTGACTACTTTTGCTAATGTTGAATATTTGACGCTTTTATGACGTCAGTTTAAGGGATACACATATGTATTTCAATGCCTTGGCCACAGATCTTAAAACCATTCACCAGCGCGATTTCCCATTTCATTCTTCTCGAGCACTTCCATAATTCTGGGTGGGAGCCTGAGCCATCGCATCACACTACATTCATTCGCAGGAACATGCCGAGCCAAACCCTACGCTAGTAATCAATCGGCGGGCATTCCAAGTGGTTAACCGACTCCGCGATCAACCATTAACCATACGTTACGTGTGTTCCGGCGTAGTGGGTCAAACGGCGCCTCGGCGGGCTCAGACCCACAAGTTTCTCGCTCTCCCGCCAGAGCCACTCGGCGGTGTCCACGTCCCTGGCCCACGGCACCAGCGGCCAGCGGTAAGAGTCCGCATAAATGCCGCCCGTACTGGTATCCAGGTCCGGATCCAGGGCCAGATACAGCTGGGTCTGAGCGCCTGCACGAGCCGACTTTAAGAAAAAACGCGAGAGCATGCTAAGCGTGCCCAATAACCAGCGCGGTCCGTTCATGTACCGATTGAGATCCGTGCGCATTAGGCCCGGGTGGCAGCAGTTGACCGTCACCCCGGTGCCCGTTAGCACCATGGCCAACTTCCGCGTGAACAGCACGTTGGCCAGCTTGGACTGGGCGTAGGCGCCGAAGAACGGTTTGTACCTGCGCTCGCTCATCAAATCCTCGCGATTGATACGCCCGAAGAGATGCGCCACCGAGCTGACCACCACAATGCGACTGGGTGAGGCCGCCATGATCCGGTCCAGCAGCAGATTGGTGAGCAGAAAATGGCCCAAATGGTTGACGCCCAGCTGCTGCTCATGGCCATCGGCGGTCAGGGCGCGTGGGCAAGGCATGATGCCGGCATTGTTGATCAGCAGATCGAGGCGCGTCTCCTCGGCCTTGAAGCGGGCCACAAACTTGCGCACCGACTCCAGGGAGGCTAGGTCCAGGCTGCGATTGTATAGATGCTCGTTCTGCGTGCGTTCCACTATATCGAGGCGAGCTGCCTCGCAGAGCGCCGAGTCTCGGCAGGCCATGTAGATTCTGGCGCCTCTGCGCGCCAGCTCCAGCACCGTCTCCTTGCCGACGCCCGTGTCGCAGCCGGTGACGATGACCACCTTGCCGTCAATGCGGTTGGCCTTGCGATAGAACGGCCCCTGGATGATCTTGCGGATCAGCCACACCACGAGCCCAACGCAGAAGGTGACGACCACGCCCAACGCCAGGCGCAACCACAAGCTCTTAAGGCAGGGCTTCCACTTTGCTGCTAAGTGGGTTGGGTCCTCAGCCGTGGCATTCACGATGGGCGCGGTGGCCTCATTCACAAGCTTGGACAATGTTGTGGTCTTCAGTTTCATTTTCAATGCTCTGCACAAACATAAAGTTAGTTAACAACAAGAAGGAACAATTAACTTTGGCCTGCCAAAGATTACAGGACATAGCTTAACAGGATAAAATTTAATGCAATTCAATTTCGACACAACTATTTATAGATAATCTAGAATTTCAAATACAGATTAAGCCACAGCTTGAAAATGTTAAATTTATTGAATTCAACTTAAATATATAATTTTTTGCACTATTTTAAGTTTATTTTGTTTAAAAGGAACACTAAACTTTGAATTCGTATCGAATTTGAAATGTATAAACTTTTAAACTAATTGTTTTTTGCACTAATCATATTTGCAGATTTAAAAAAAAAAAAAATTAATCAAAGCGATCTAAACTTGGACACTTTTGATAACTGTAGCAATAACAGAAAATGTGCACAAAAAAAAAAAAAAATAAAAACTTTATTTGCACAATTATTTAAAGAAATATATTTAATTTGTTTTTATTAGGCATTTAATTAAATTAACGGCAAAAAATGCCTACTGTTATTAGTGAAACACAAAACTTGTTGTCCGACAATAATTCGCGCTTAACAGAATAAAATAATTCACCTCAATAAATTTGTTCACTTGACAGTTGTCACTTTGTCCGTTGGCGGCTCGCGATTATTTGGAGCAATCTTCCGACACGATTGTTGGTCCTTTCAAGACTGTTGAAAATTTGCGATGGGAGTTTTCTTTTATACTGCCCAAAAGGCGGCATTAACAATTGTTAACGACGATGCAAAAACTTTGTGTGTTTGTTGTGCTGATCCAGAAATTATTGAAAGGATAACAGCTGTTGAGGGTTTCACAATTATCCGACTGAACTAAAGCCGACGCGGAGGTCGAATGCGTGCCATCAAATATGCAGTATATTTACATGAAATTTTGTAATTGCAGCCACCTACATACATATGTCGGAAAATTACAGTTCTCGGTATAACTAACGTCAACTAAATATATTCCCTAATCCCCCAACGAGATGGCACAAGGCGCAAGGTTGCAATTTGATTTCTTGGAAAACACAATCTCGTCAGTTGGCAATAAGCTGCAGGTAGAGTCTTTTAATTGCTCATTAGTTAGAGCTTAACTTCTTGTTCAGTTTGCAGTAATAATGCGTTTTCATTGAATATAAAACTGCGTCGCTGGCAAAGCGGAAATTGCCATGGCACTTAACCTGTTGCTAACTCGGCTAATGTTCAACGAGCTGTGCTTGGATTACGTATACGTTATAAGCGTGGACAAAGGATAAATATTTTTTGTGTGCTCTCGACTTAATGTAGTAGAAATCTTTTTAAAAAAAGTTATTTTATATGGAAAATCTTTGGCTATCTTCGATAGCCATATATATATAGAGTTATTCTTCAGCAGATATGATCTCTGGAAGCCTGATAAACATTGTGATTGGTCCCTTCTTTTATTTATTAACCAGCTTTTCTTAACAGAAACCGTTGTGTTGCCGTCCGATTTCTCCAAGGGTATTTGAACTTCGGCACATCAAATTCAACAGTCATAAGTAGCGCACTACAAGCAAAATTGTGCACATGAACTTGCCGTGGCCAAGACAAATGGTTTGCCAAAGTCAAGAACAATAGGTAAATCCGTTTGAAAACAAAATCAATATCCCCAAGAGCTGTAAAACGCGCGTACACGCAATTAAATGTACATACGTGACATCTGGCCGTAGGGCACAGAGGGGACAGCGCAGCTGGCCATAAACGTGGACATGGCCACAGCGGTGAGCCGAGGACAACTTGTCATCTGTGCCGGTGCAGACAAGCAGACATCAAAGTTGTCTGTCGTTGTTGTCGCCGTTTTGGCTAACGTAAGTTTTGCCATGTGGACGGCTGCTCCAGCTCCCACAAGCAACAGAGAGAATAAGAGAAAAGCACACACACACACAGACACGCAGAGCAAGAGAGCTCTACGTGGAGAGAGTGTCGCGCATGGGGCACAGACTTTGACTAGGTCAGGATAACAAGGCGTTGTTAAATCGATGAGTCCGTCGTGGTCGTAACCAACCCCCTCTTCAGCTGGTAACTAGTTCGCACCGCTCTCAAACTTGATTCTCTGCTCAGACCCAGCCCCTGTTATTGTTATGATTATGATTCTTTTGGGTATTTTCCATTGCAGGGTTATTTTTTTGGAGTTTCGCTGCGCAAACATCTCTAATTGATTAGGCGGCAATGAATTGAAAACAAAAAAAAAATGTATTTTTAATTATTAGTTAATAATTGGACGCAGCTTAAAATTTAAAATTTTATGTTTTTTACCATGGGATTCAAAGGATCCCACTTCGTCGAATGTGGTCGTGCTCATGCATATCCTTTTCAGAATAATTAGTCTCAATTAGACAAATAATACATATATAGTATATAATTCAAAACATATTAACCAAATCCGAGAAGAAGAAAGAAACATAAGTGTGTTTTATGTATGCTACCTAACTGACGAGTATCACGAATTTTGCGTAAAAGCTCTTGAATCGACATCTCTTCAAAGATATTTCTGAATGTCCTCCGTTTCCGCTGTTTGCCGTGCACTTAAATGCGCTTATTGACTTAGTTGCTATTGCTTCTTAATCTGCTTATTTCGAGTAGAACGCGAGCTACTCTGTTGGACTCGTATAAGATAAGCCCCACTGCATGCCAACGCCTACACAAATGTATAAACATATGCAAAACGCAGTAGACTCATCCTTCTGCGTTCTGGAAACTTTGCGGCGTGCCTACCACTGGCCGCCCCTAACCCCAGCGGCGTCTGTGACGTCAATGCTTATCAGAATGGCAGAAATTTGGGACACATAAGAATCAACTACACACACACACACACACATATACAAAGACACTGACAGGGAGATTTGCGGTTGTTTTCCTATTTAGTTTTTGGCAACTAGCAATTTTATTTGCTGCCGCTTCACCTTGATCTTTAGCAAATCTGTAAACAACAAGATGAAGATGCCAAAACGCAAGCGACGTAAATAAACCAATCAATGGAGGCAACTGTACATTGGAATTGGCGTGCTCCAAGTGAAATTGGTTTGTTCAGTTTTTCGTCATCGTTATTTTTTATTGTTATTTTAATTTTGTTATTGCGAGTGCATAAAAAACAGCCAAGCCAAACAATAACAGTTTGCGTTTAATTGCAGCGTGCAATTAGATAATAGCTCTCTCATACAGACACACACAAACGCCCACACGCACACTCAAACAGCTAAAATTTGAATTTGAATAAAAGACGCCGCAATTCACTAATTATACATGCGAATCATAAGTGCATGCAAAATGAGAGCCACTGGGTGAAAGAAGCGAGAGAAGAAGAGAGCGAGAGTATA
Organism: Drosophila lacertosa; assembly: GCA_004143845.1. Lineage (NCBI taxonomy): Eukaryota > Metazoa > Arthropoda > Insecta > Diptera > Drosophilidae > Drosophila > Drosophila lacertosa. Next base: position 14,623 of record SCDZ01000437.1, on the reverse strand, counting down.
TGCACTAAACGACATTTGAACGGCGCTTAAGTGTCAGTGGCCGAGTTTTTATAAGCTCATTTGCATACCGTTGCATTTGCCCACGTAGCTGTGTGGCTGTATGTGTGCGCGAGCTCGCGCGCGTTTGTGTGTGGGCAAATGCGTAACCATTGTTGTGCATATGACGTGTGTGGGCGAATGCACGACAATTCCTTAAGCTCAACATAATGGCCAAATCGAACGGGATATATCGAGAAATTGCTCATCATTTCATAATTGGCGAATTGAACGAAGCACGCGCAACACATTCATGCGCTTGACATTGATTGGCGAGTGTCGTGCGGAGGGGGATGTGCGCATTTCAAGGCAACGGGGGTGGTGGCTGGGCAGGGGTGGTTGGGGGTCGCGAGCCATCGTTGTTGTTGTTTGTGCCAATGAAAACCTGTTGCCATTTGTTGTTGCCTCGCATAAGCATCGAAAGGCAAAGTGAGCAGCACTCTCAAGATTCAGCGCTCGACTGGCAGTTAACCTGTAACAGAAATTAATCTTAATCGCTCGTTATTTGAATAGCATTTATGTTGTTTATGATCTACATATATTAAAATAAACAATTGGGACACTTAGGACTCATTGGCTTGGTTTTTGGAACTGTAAACTTGCGAGTCTTGTTGTTTCTTTTTTGTCAAAATAGCAATGTCAGCATTCCATAAAGTCGTTCTGCAGATTTGTAAGCATTCTTCTGTTTTAGTTTTCGAAAAATTCCCAATTTGTTTAAGTATAAATACTATATTTAAGTTTTAGTTTATATTATGTTTACATATAAGCCGTGATGCGTTTTTATTGCTTAAAATTACTTAAAGGGCAATTATTATCATCCATCGAAGGATCGACTTGGCTGCTGATGCAGTGAATAAAAATAAACATTCCCGTTTAAAATATTTCATGGCTACAGGGTAGTCGTGAACATAAAAGCGGCATCGACCGCGTCGTAAATTAGCGAATAGAATCGAAGCAACTGAAATGTAAAAGCAAAAACAATAACAATAACACCAACCATTCTCAGCCCGTGTCAAGGCCAACCCAATTTGTTATTGTGCATGCTCTGACTGAGAGCGCAAGAGAAGGGAAGACACAGCGAGAAAGTGACAGAGAATGGCATAAGACAAAGAGCAAATATGAATGGGCATAAAGAATTGGAATATGACACGGCACGCATTATGTGCCCGCTATTGTGTCAGCGCCAGTGGGCGGCCTTGGGGCGTGGCAGTGGGACAGCAGCTTTCAATTGGGGCTGCCGCGACGTGTTGCACAATAAACACCGCAAGGCATCGTCGATAGATCGTCACAGAACAACATACGTATGTATGTACATAAAAACACGTAAGAGTGCTGAATTGTCGAGGGGGTGCCCGACTGCCGAATATACTGCCGGACATGCAAACAAAAAGATGTTCAGTGCATGCAAACAAAAGCTGCCAGCTGCAACACACATTCTTCATCAAACTGCTTGCCTTAAAAACTAATTTGTTTTTTTTTCTTCATTTAGAGCTTAAAAACGGCCACGAAACTAATATACTCAATTTAAGCTATATTAATAGATTCAGGGCATACAAAATAAACCCACACAATCACACTCATTTTTATTGAGTATATGATATAACATGTTATTGTATCGAGTGGATTGCAGATTTCATTAGACGCATTCGATTTGGCAGTGTTTGATGGAGCATGAAAAGCCAGTCGATTGAACCAGTCACAAATGCTTGGTATACTATATGTACATATGTTCCGTATATATAAATTGATCAATGGGCTTGCTCCAAAGTTCGTTTCGAGCGAAGTTAGAAATATCCATTTAAATATATGAATAATATGTATATTTTGTTATTTTTATTGCAAAAAAGGGAAATTAGGGCAACCCCGGCTAGATAAAGTACTTACATTTTTCCCTATATACACTTGTATATGTATATTTAGGTATGCCGGAATTATCGATCGCTTATATCAATATATATCGATATCGTCTGGCTCTTGGGCATACCTAAGATACAAGAGGTCCTGGACTGGGCCATCAAAGAAAGAAAGTTTAAAAAACACAGGACTGAGTTTCAAAATAAAAAAAAAAACTGAAAACGAAGTAACTTTTGCGGCAAGTGAAAAGTCATGTGTTATTCGAAATGTTTGTATTTAGTCATTCGTTTTTCGTTAATTTCAGTAAATAGAGAAAAAAAAATTTTCTTGCCTTAGTTATTTATTGTAAATTGGTTTTGTGAAAAACAAATCTACAATGAAGTTCGGGAGTAGTTTGATGCTTTGCGTAGGCACATTTTTAATTTTGGTAAGTGCAGAGATTCTTTTGAGGGCTGAATCTTAACGCTGGTACCTTAGTGCATTCCTAGTAGAGCTGATTTTGAGACTGATTTTTTGCTATCACACAACATGTTGAGAAAATCCCATGGCTGTCCCCGTCTGGTCTATAGCCGGACATTAAACGCAAATTGCGCATCCTATGCCAAAGTTAGTTGATTTTTGTCAAGTGATATTTGTGTGTCGACTTTTGTTGCTGATTAATTTTTAGGAGATCGCCGATAAAGATTCCATGGATCACTCCGCGGCAAATGGAGCGTATGGCGAAAACCTCTGCTTCACCACACAGAATCCACTCGAATGCATCAAGATGTGGTACAGCGAGATTAAGGACTATGATTACGATAATCCTTCTTTCTCACCCGCCACCGGCCACTTTACACAGCTCATTTGGAGGGGCAGCTTAAGACTGGGCGTTGGCAATGCCACGAGGTATGCGTAAATCCTCGTTATACTCTGTTTCAATCTTTTCGCACACACACATTTCTTGTATTACCCTAATCTAATGCTTGCTTGGAATTCTCAGCGCTGATGGAAAACATTACGTGGTCGCAAGATACTCGCCGGCAGGTAACGTTGCGGGACAGTTCAAGGAAAATGTGCCGAAACCGGGTGTCGGGTAAGTCTCGGAGATAGATATATGCAATTGCCAACGATTAATTTTGGGTTTTAGTTTCGATTTTGATGATTACTTCGATGACGGTTCTTCCATCCATCCAACAAAATCTCTATTCAAGCACTTTATCATTTTCCTCATGCACGTGTTAATTGTATTTTAAAAATGTCTGTTTAGTTCAGTTCTATGAGGCAAACTTAATTGCTAAGGATCAATCCCGTTAAACTATATTTTACTTATCTGGAACTTTCATAGTTATATTTAGAGAGACAAATGTTATGACAAGTTCTTATTAAATTGACCGTTACCTTAAAATATATTGTGTATTTATTTATTTTCAACAATCATATAAATTGCATTTTTGGTCTGTTTTTTTTTTTACTTGATCAATCCAAAAATTATTCTACATTTTATTCCTTTGTTTTCCCAGCACAAAGCTAGTCATCGGTTAATCGTCATTAATCATATAACGATTTAAGGATTCTAAATCAAGAGGATTCTAAATCAAGAGTTCGTAAATCAAGTGTTGACATTTATGAGTGCATAACACGGCACTAGATATACATACATACATATATCCATCGATATCATTTAGCGCTCCAACTGCGTAGCTGTGTTTTATTGGCATGTGAACTTGAAATGTGCCCAGCCCGAAACTGACCCTAACCGGTTCAGCGGCACCGGCCGCGACAATCGATAAGAAGCCACTGATAAGCACACACCCCCATCTATGTACTGTATGTGCAGATAGTTTGAGTTGTGTATATTTTGTGATTTATCTGCACTTGCACTTGTGCATTAGAACAATTCATTTGCAATTTCTCGCTGTGACTAATTGAGTGACAACAAATTCACAATTGAAATTAAGTTTGTTACGTTGTTCGCACTGTCTCGAGAAATCTTTGGACGTAGCGCCGCTCAAAGTCCAGTTTCGCCTCGCAGCGCAGCCATTTCAGAACTTTCGACATATTTCTTAAAAAATTTTCGACAAGTTTGCTTTGTATTTGCAATTAAATTGAAATGGAAGAAGATTTACCATATAATTACCGCTCATAGCGCAATTTTAAATTCATAAACAATGCAAGATTCTTAAATCAGGTGAATAAGAAATGTAAAATAATGCCAGAAATTTATTTAAAAATAGGTAGCTTATAATAAAGTGCTCGATTACAGATACCCAGTAATCAGTATACCCTTCTGTGTGCTGTTTTAAAATTTGGGTTAGGTTAAGGCCAAGTCTAAGAAACGACTACTCTATTCAATTTACAGAGTATCATATACTCATTCACATTTCATATGCTTATGTGAAAATCAGTGTAGTATATATTTGTTGCAATTTAAGTTCCGCCAGCGACAAGAAGCAGAATTTTTTTAATTTAATTAGCATTTATTTCAAATTCAAGGCCAAGGAATCTCTTATTTACAGAGTATCGCACATACGTGCAGTCCCAGCACCATATTATTTTTCTTTTTTTGGTTGGGTTGAGCTGTCAGTCCTATCGATTTTCTGGCCGCCTTCGCTTTTCCGGATGCCGCAAGAGCCAATGTAAGCAGGTGGTTGAGGGGGAGGTGGTGGTAAAGAGAGGGAGATGGGGTTAGTGAATTTCTTTTGGCGCCCAACGCATTTTTTTGCGCATTTGGCATGCGATGCCAGTTGCATTTCTCCGACCTTTACCGCTCTCCCACTCTCTTGCTCGCTCTCTTCGTTATTCTTTGGCGCTCTCCCACACGGTATTTCCATCCCGTTCTCGCTGTCTGTTGAACTCTTTGCGTGTCAAATTGAAAACCCAGGAAAATAATGATATAACAGTACTTTTGGTATATAATTTAATATTTTTTTTAATATATTTAATAGGTTTTTGTGTGCTTGTTTAAAAAAAATTATTAACTTATCACTAACAAAATATAAGTACACATTTCATATACATATGTATATATATATATATATATTTATATAAAAAAAATATAATTATAATATAATAAGATAATTACGATAATATGAAGCACTCTATGTATAGGTACAAATGTTGCGGTATTTATAATATACCATATATATATATATATATTATATAATGTATTTTGTCAAGTCTGTTTTTTATCAGCTCTGTTTTGTGTTGGCTTTGTTAATATTCTTGTATTGTTTCTTGTATTTTTTTTCTTGCAACAGTTAATAAACGTATATATTTATATAACTTGATATATAAACATACATATATGTATTTATCTGTGTGTATATGTGTGTGTTTGCATGTGTGTATATTGTCAGTAATTGCGCTTACATTAAAATTGCGTTTTGTTTCTTTTCTTTGCTTTATTCTTAGCAAATTCTTGTATTTATTTTTAGTGTCTTTCGCTACTCATTTTGTGTGTGTTTTTGTTTGGTTTGTTTTGTTTTAGTTGTTGTTTTGGTTGTTGTTTTTGTATAATGCAATTGGCAGTTGCAATTTTGTCTCATTGAAATTTTTTGGTTTTCTTCTTTTTTTCTAGCGAAACCGTTATGCCTAATACTAAGCTGCGATTTTACTCTATGGTTTCTTTTGGTTTCGTAATATATATAGATATATATGTAAATATATTTGTATATATGTGTGTGATCCTCAGTGTCTGTCTGTGTGTGTATGTTTGTGTGGAAGCCTTTTTTCACTCTTTCACGAACTTTAAGCATATGTAAATACATATAAATATATTTGTGTATATATGTAAATACAAATAGTTAACTAAGACAATATTTATACATCATGTTGTTTATATACAATCAAGGAAAAGTTGTCTAAAATCAAAGTTGTTATTCGTTTTTTTTTTGTTTTGGTTTTTGCTTCAAATAAAATTCACAAAATTTGATAAAGAAAATTCGAAAAAAATAAACATCGCAAACAGCTGCCAACTTGTTCAACACGCCCTCTCTACCTGTTTCTCACTATATGTCCGCTTTTGCCGTTATATGCCGCTCTGCAGCCGCTGTCGCCGTCGCTTTTCATTAGCCGCCGCGACCCAGTTTAATATTAGCACACATCTGGCATCGCTGCCCGTTTGTCCGTGCATTCGTATTCGAGTTCGCATTCGCATTCGCGTCCCAGCATTTCTAGCATTCGAATTTCGAATTTAGTTTTCGAATTCCGTTTGTTTCTCATATCCCAAATGCAAGCGCAGTTCGCAGCCGCTGCGCGCTAACCCGGCGACGAGGTCGATCGGCGCAGTCGCAGCTTTAAGCGATTCAAGCTGCTACCGCTGCTGCAGCGACGTCGACAGCGACGCACGGCATATGGACTACTAGCGGTCAATTGCTCAGCGCTGCCACCGCTGCCCCCCTGGGCGTCGGCGTCGGCATCGCTTAAGCACGGCTCAGGCTCAATTGCGCCCAAACCAGCACCGCCGGCAGCGACTGCGCCAAATGCTAGGCAGCAGCGTTTGAAGCGTCGACCCAAGCGACTGACAACGCCGAAGCGCTGCAGCGGCAACTGCGGCTGCGAATGCGGGCAGCGCTGTTGGTGCTGCGAGCCATTGAAGTTGTTGTTGTGGCCGCTGCCATTGTTGTTGTGGTTGCTGTTGTTGTCGTTGTTGCTGTTGCTGCTGCTGCTGTTTGTGTGTCTGACGCGTTCTCATGACCGCTTGCCGCTGTCCTTGCGAAAGGACTTGCGCAACTTGTCCACCAAACGCATATGGAATTTTGTATAATCGTTGCTGTTCTGCTCTGTCCGCTGCTGCTGCGCCGTCGCCGCTGCTGCCGCCGATTGCGCGGCTGCCTGTGCGGCCGCTTGCCGCTCCAGCGCCGAGGCGGTCTGCGTGCGGCTGGGCGGACTTGAGCGCGTGGGCGACATCATCACGCCCTGCGACATTTGTACCATGGAGCCGCCGTGCGAGGAACGGGACGTGTTGCGCGTGAAGCCGCGCGAGCTGTGACAGCGCTGCATCTGCATGCGGTGCGCGCCCAGCTGGCCGTGCGATGGCGACGTTGCAAAGCTCTCCGACTTGCACTCAGACACCTTGCGACGACGCTGTTGCTGCTGTAGCTGGTGCGTCTGGCCCGGGGTACCCAAGGCGCTGGCCAGCGCGTTGGTACCGTTGCCGCTGCTCGCGTTGGAGCATTCCGACGTCTTGCGGGAACGGTTGCGCGTGTCCTTGTAGATGTCGTAGTTGTTCTTCATAACTGGCATCATGAAAGCCATTTTGTCGTTGCTCACTTCTTTATTGTAACAGCACACAACAAAAAAAAATAATTGACACAGCCACAAATCAAAAATTAACAAAAGAAACGTATATAAATATATGTATATAGTATATATGTATATACAATGTAGCGATTGGCAATCAAAACACAATTAGTTAATTTCGTCTTCTGTTTCTGTTTGCTATTCTGGAAGTTTCGTTGCGCGATTGTCGTTCTTTACCACTTGCTTTCGTTCTTGAACTGTTCAATGCGATTCAAAAGTGCATTTCACAATGCAACTCAACTCGACTTTCGGTCTCTCTCTCTTTTTCTTTTTGTTTGCTCTTTATTAAAAACTCTTGCGGCGTGCGCTGAACGTCTTTCCGGTGCGACTTCTGAATTGTATTTGAATCGTATTTAAAATGAACGTTGCAGATTTGACGCTGTCGCCGCCGCTACCCACAGTCGGAGAGCGTGACAAACATGAAGAGAGCAGCATTCGCTCTCGCGCTACGTCATCAAGTGTGAGTGTGTCGGTCTGTTTGTGTGGGGGGTTGATGGTTGGTGCGGTGTTTACGGTGAGCGGTGAGGGGGGAATTGCATTTGGGGTTGCTTACACTTTGATGTTGACGATATTGATTATCAATATCGTTTAATAATGCTTCCGTCAAAAGAGCACAGTATCATAAATTGAAGTAAATTAATTTTTACATGTATACGTTCATACATTTGTATTAACTTTCAAAAACAAGAATTGCCCTCTCGGTACGTTCAAGTATTTCCTGATACCCGTGGAATTGCCGAACCTACCATCTTAATTGTTTAATATTACTTATATACATATGTATGTGTATTAACACAAAATTACATATGTATCTAACTGGTTCGACGACGAACAATCCAAAATGTGAAAACCTTAAAACTCCAATATCGTAAAAGTTGTAGATACATAGTAGATATGTATGTAGATATCGTTGTCTAGAAGACTCTAGAATCATAGCGTGCATTGTGCGGGCTATACGATATTCAAGACATGTTTCTTACGATATTTAACATATTTGGCTTATGCGCGATCATTGCTTAACGTTTCTACGGTAAATGAGCTCACAGTCGACGCATTGGCTCTCACTTTTACGTATTCAACGAAGCGTTAGAAGGGCTCTTTTAGAAAATGCCTTCTGATGATCTATTCGGGAGTGAACGAGAGACGCGGGAAACATATACATACATATATACAATAAATGCACTTACGATATTCAACTAGTACACCTTCAATTAAACAGTTCGCAGCGCTTCTAATTATATGCGAGCTATCGTTTCATAGAGCATGACTGTGCAAGCACGTGAGCGAGAGAGCGGTCGACTGAGCGAGGGACAAGGGGTAAGCTGAGAGAGTGCGCTTGCGCTGTTGAGTGGGTCAGTTGAGGCTGAGGCATGTTTACACCGTGTGCTGTTCGTGCTTAACGTGATTTGGTGATGAGCACTAGCTATTGAATATGTTTTGGCAACATGTTGAATGCGTTTACGGTTGTTCCTTACAGCTTGAACGCATTAAAAATGGGTGATGAAGGGTATATTGGTTTAGAGTGAATGTCTTGCCATCAACTTCTGTCAGTCTGTATGAACTCGAACGTTAATATCTTCAATATATGTATGTATATGCACATCTTAGTGTTATTTGGCTTATGTGTGAATGCAGGGGATCAAAATGTCTGTAAGGAGTGCTGGGTACAGGGTATTTTACTAGTCCACAGCGATTTTATTGATGTTCTCTCTCGGCAGCTGATTGCATAACTGCAGGGAAAATAGGCATTACCTATAGGCTATATATTTGTGTATACAACTTTGTGCTTAGCACGCTTAGCTGCAGTAATCATGACAAATTGGCAACGTAGTGGCCAGATTGCGTTCAGAGGCCAATACGTTAATGAGTCGCAAGCAAACATGCTAAATATGTATAAGCTTCGGCAATTAATTCAGGTCTATAGATAAATAATAAATAGTAAAAGCTTATCAGTTGAAATAGAACTTACCGAGTGCTTTGGTCTTAATAGCATTTTTCTGATGCCCTTGAAAAGGGTATTATTATTGCTCTGCTCAAGAAGCTGTCTTGAGATATGTTCCTTTTATACATCATAAAATTCAAGTAGCATATGAATAAGCTTATTATTCCATATCTTGGTCGTAAGATTTTCCCACCCAGTTCAAGTAAATCAGTTGATTTTGTTTAAATATGTTGTTTTTCCACTTTAATGAATAATTCTTCAATTAATGTTTGTTTCTTTTTGTTTTTTTTTGCTTTTGTTCTTTTGGTTTCTTTTTCGCTCAACTGATTGGTTTTTGTTCACATACATAAGAATTTCTATATGAATTTGTTAAATAAAGAAAGTGCATATAATCGTATTTTGTTATTTGATTTATTATTTGTTTGCTTGTATTTTCTTTTATTTTATATATATGTATGTATATATGAATGTTTAAGTTTCCCTTTTAGTTTTTTCGCTTTTCTTGTAACAATTAAAGTCATTTTTGTTTTGCTTATTCAATTTAAACTTTTTGGTTTTTTAAATGCATTTTCAACAACAGTTTTTGCGCTTCGTATTCGTATTTTGGAATTTTAAGTAATCAGCTTAAAGAATTCTCTCTTTTTTTTTGAGATCTGTGTAAGTTATACAATTAATAGGTCACAAAAATCATTTATATATAAGTATATAAACATGTGAAGCATTTTTAACGGTATGCCGAAAAAAAGAGGAATCAAAAATGTATAGGAATCTATATAAATGTTTATAGTTATACAATTCAATAAACAATATATGATATTGTTGAAATTCTTGTACAAATTTGTAACAACATTTTTTTATAATTTCTTATCATATATTTTTTTATTCAGTTAAATTATTTCAAGTGCGTTTTGTGCATTCCTTTTTGCCTTTAAGTTCAGGAGCTACAAAAAAAAAAACCAATATGTTCTTCTTTTTTCATTTCATTTATAAGGTTAATACAAATATTGTATTAAGGGTATTTCAGTGCCAAAAAAAAACCTAGGTTTTAAGTTTTTCTTATTGCGTTTCATAATCATTTTTAGCACATTTTAAATGTAGTTATATTCTTTTGTTTTTGTTGTGTAAGTATTTAGTATTTGTAAAATTTACCTAAAGTATTATTTGTTTTCTTTTTTAAATATTTATTTTTCTTCAATTGAATGAATGTCCGTTGCGCTAATGTCAATCAATTTGGTATTTAAATACTAGCTAAAGTTGTGTTTCATTTTTATTATCTCTGGATTTTTATTGACAATCTGCTTGGGCATCGGTTTAAACACGATGCGCATCAACCTTGGGGCAAGGAAACATATTTCGTTCTACCTGGATTGTAGTCAAGGATATCTGGTTTCGGGACCCAGAAACTTATATAAAATAAAGTTAATGAAAACATGCTGGCAGTTTGTTCGGTATTTAAAGTAAACATTATTCCATTTTTTTGAAGCGTGGCTGGAAAAATGCTTACCAGGGCTGTCAGATTATTAAATTATGCAAAATGCTGGCTTTAAAGTTATATTTTTTAATTATATATAGGCAAGAAATCTTTTGTTTGGTGGGCGGTTATAAGTACATATGGAGATGCGACCAAGGTGACCAGTTGTCAGTCTTCAGACTTGTTGTTAAGTTTCATTATTATTATGCAAATTATGTATGTATGTATATATATATATATTTATATTTTCTTATATGCATTATGTATATGTATGTATGTAATTTTGCTGTGAGAGTGCCACACCCACCGCCTAGTTTAATCGTTAAGTGTTGAGCTTTAACAGAAGTAAGATATTTATCTGAGCTACGTAGGTTACAACTACACAATACAATACTTAGCGACTTACGAGTTAGGATCTGACAGTTGCAGTTACAATTACAGTTACAGTTACAGTTAAGAGTTATAGATACAGATACAACAGATTTCAGCTATCCTCACAATACTCCACTATAAATCATAACATTATCAAGATCACATCAAAATTTTCCAGCGCGTAGCTGTTGATCGCCTTCGAAAAGCATTTGCACTTGGGATCATCCATAGATGGGATGGGAGTTGGAATAAGGTTAGGTTTGTGATTAGGGTAGGGACTTTTATATATTTATATATAAATATGTTAAATATGAGTTAATTGCTGCTATCAAAAAGTTATCTAAGCTATAAGTATAATAATTTATTTGCCTTCTTTTTCATTTTGTATGCATTCATCGTAATCGTAAGTGAGTATATTTAGCTATAAGATTCGAAATGGAAATACTCGTTTCATCTGTATCGATGCCCGTCGAATTATTTGCTGATTATTTTTAATTTTTGGTTTCATTTGTTTATTTACTTTCTTTATTTTTGTGATTTGATTTTATCTTTGCTTGTAACAACCGCACTGCTTGAGGTACATACATTAAGGATATTCAAGCCAAGGACTTTTGTTGGCCTTTAGCTTCTTGATCAAAGATAAAATGTCTTTTCGGTTTTTGTTAAGCTACCCTGAAGATACAATAGTTCGGTAAATATAAATAAAAATACGTTGTTATTAGATAAATAAGGCGTAGAAAACACTTTATTTTCTATCGGGAAATTTGCGATTTCTGGAACTGGATGCAGCGTCGCGGCGTGGAAATTCCTCCAGCTAAATGAATATGCAAAGGAAAACGAGAGAGAGAGAGATAGGCAAGGGTAAGTTGTATGTATAGCATTTAAAGTTGCGTTGTGTACTGTCAGCATGTCGAGTGTCATAGCAATTACTATATGTGTGCTGCGCAAGAGTTTTGTAGCAGGCAAAGCTCTATTGTATTATAAGTTATTATGTGTACTGAATAGTTTTATAGCAGACGGAGTTGCATCTTAGTTACATATGTATGTATATAAGAATGTTTTATAGCAATGGGGTGCAGGTGTCAAAATCAAACAGAGATTCAGCTGCTGTTAAGTGTTGAAAAAATTGCATTTAAACAGCACTAAAACTCTGTTTGATATTGAGCAACACTAAGCTAGACCACAGCGATTATTTAAATTGAGCGCATCGTGGGTAACAGTCATAGGTGTCTTTAGTGATTGTGATCAGTACAGTACACTATTCAAGAATTTTGCAGCTGATTGCGACTCACCCTTTGGCCCTGGTTCTTGTTGCCGTGTCGCGCCGGCGGCTGCGGCTCGTTCGTGTAGGCTCTGAAACGGATAAGTTGGATGAGCAACTGGTTTTGAGTTTGGCGCTTCTAATTATATTACCTGGCCTCCGTATGCGTTTCGGGCTCGAGAAGCGGCAACATATCCTCGCCCTGCTGCAGCAGCTCCACGTCAACGGAAGCCAGCGAATCGCTGCCAGTGCCAGTGCCGGTGCCGGTTCCGGTGCCGTTGCCGGTGCCGGTGCTGGTGCTGGTATCCTTGTCCTTGTCAAAGGTGCTGGCAGTGGCGGCTGAGGACTCGCCACGCTCCGCCTCGTGGCACTCGCACTGGCAGTCCTCGGGCTTAACGTAGTTGTAGTGCAGTTTGTCGCCCGCCTGCTGCGACTGCTGCAGCTGCTGCTGCTGCTGCTGCTGCTGCTGGTGATGATGGTGATGCGGGTGGCCGTGGTGGGCGTGGCTGTGGCCGGCAATGCGATGCACACTGGCACAGCCGGAGACGGAGGCAGACGAGGCACTGGCTATGGCCGCCGTGGTGGTGGTGGTCATTGTCTCCTTGGGCAACGTGGTGATCCGCTTGGCCGGCTTGCGCTTCTCGGGTATGTTCTCGAAGTCGATCCAGTGACCGGACAGCTTGCGTTGCGTGGAAACCTTGGGCTTCGGCTCCTCCAAACTGGCCGCGGGCATGCTCTGCCCTTGAGCCTGAGCCTGGCCAGTGGGCGTGGCCAGCGCTGGCGGAGCTGCTGGTGTTGTTGGAGCAGTTGGAGCTGTTGGAGCTGTTGGTGCTGCGGGTGGCAGCAGCTGCTTGTTGGAGTCCTTGCGCTCCAGATTGTTGGCACGCAGGCCCTCCTCGGCGAACTCGAACCAGGACTTGCCGCTGGCATTGGAGATGCGCCTGGGCGACTTGCTGCTCTGCGCCTTATCCTTGACCGTGGAGTCCTTGCGCGGCAGACTGATGCGCAGCTTCTCGCCGCGCACAGGGCCCGCATGGCCGGCGTCCAGCGGATCATGGCCGGTGGCATGCGGCGACTCCTGGGGCGTCATGATGCCCGTGCAGTACTCCTCGAGGTGCGAGGGATTCAGCGGCGTGGTGGAGCGCGGCCGGTCGACAGGACACGTCTTGAGCTCCATGTTGGCGCGCTCCTTCATCGGAATGAGCGGCACGCCCTGGGCCCGCTCCTCGGGCAGTGTGGTGGGTATGTAGGGCAGCTCGTCCTCGAAGGACTCCTGCGAGACCAGGCCGGTGCTCTCGTGCTCCTCGATCAAACACACGTTGCGCGGAAAGCGATGACGTCGCGCCTCTGCGCCCATCGGCACCGCCGTCGCCATCGACGAGCTGCCCGCCATGTCCGAGTCGCGTTCGCTCTCCGACGACTCAACTGGCTCGTGTTCATCCGTCGACTGGCGCTCTGAGCGCTCGCCCAGCGGCGGTGGCGTCAGCGCCTCCAGTTCAGGCAGCTCCTTCGGCTCCGACTGCATCTCCGGCTCCCGCCCCCGCTCCCGCTCCAGCTCCAGTTCCCGCTCCCGCTCCGGCTCGGGCAATGCGGCGGTTGCTAGGAAAGCGGCATACAGAGATTCGGGATTAGACACCAGCTGCAAATGCGTCATGGCAAGCAACTAATTTGAAACTATTCAACTAACAAAAGGCAGCTTCAGCAAATTATTCGAATTTCAATTAAGAACTTAACTACATTCAATTCAGAGTTTGCTTTATGGCCTAACAAATTTTGACATTGAATACGGCCAAAGACTTGCCCTAAATTAAAAGGGTTTGACGTTTCTTGACGTTCTACAACACACATTCAAAATAAGGCAATATGCCTGCCAACTCTACCATACAGCAGCTAAGAGTCATCCGAATAGGCCAGGTTCCTTGGCCTTGTTACAGGTGCAGCTCAAGATGTCAATGATTGGCGACGTACTGAGACAATTGTCAACTGGTCCATTCAAGCCCAGGCTTAAACAGATCTTTCTAATGGGTATTTTTAAACAATACCTAAGACAAAAATGAAACTATCCCAGTAGTTATACATATATAAAGGCATATATATATATATATCATAAGTTCGCCTATAAAAAATAAATAGCTACAAATCGCTAGTCAAAATTGCTAATTACACAGTATTAATTAACAAGGCTATAAAATGAAAATAAAAAAAAAGCTGCCATTCAGTTGATACACTCAAAATAAAAAGGCATGTAAATAATAATAATCAGGTTCAAGTTCAGGTTCAGGTTCAGGTTCAGGTTCAGGTTCAAGTTCAAGTTCAGGTTCAGGTTCAGGTTCAGGTTCAGGTTCAGGTTCAGGTTCAGGTTCAGGTTCAGGTTCAGGTTCAGGTTCAGGTTCAGGTTCAGGTT
>SCDZ01000436.1:0-60193 GCA_004143845.1 Drosophila lacertosa | reverse complement strand
TTTAAACAATATTCTGAGGCACTTTATTTTTTTGTCAAAAATCACTCGAAAACATTACAAAATTTTGACATGTAAGCCTCCCAGGTCTATAGAGGAGCCTCCCTTCCAGACTTCAAACTGCCATAACTCGCCCAAAACTAAGCCGATTTTCCTAGATTATACCATTTTAGTTATGGAAAGTATATTACATGAATTGTTTATTCGAAAATTATTCATTTGCTAGGGCGTGTTTTTTAGGTCATATCAAGACATTTTAACTTTTGATAAGTCATTTCAAATCTCAAAAATAGGTGTTAAGAGGTGCTTTAACTTTTTAAACGCTCATTTCTTGTTTCGTGTCTATCCGAATAAACTTATATAAGAACTTGTTAAAATGTAGGAATTGGGAAAAGTTATGTTTATTTATCAAAAGTGTTTTTGAAGCCTTTATTAAGTCGAGTCAAGTTGAGTAAATTCGTGTTTAGTTGTTGTCAAGTTCTGCTTAGCTTAAAAGAGTGTATATAATATGAAAAGTTAGTCAAGTAAGAGTCTGTATAAAGTTTAATCTAGTCTATTTAACTCTGAGTTAAGCCTGAACAAGTTAAGTTGTATTTAATCACACTTATTCCTGTCTTAAATCCCTTTTATTAAAAAGTTTTGGAAGACAGTGTCAAATCAAGCATACTCATGTTAATTTCTTTGTTAAGTCGAAAAACTCGTGTTAAAGTCGTGATTAATCGCATTAAATCGTGCTAAGTTGTACTATATAGCATTAAGCTATGTTAAGTCTGATAATTTATAGATTAAGTTGTGATTATCGTTTCAATTGTGCTTAGACGTGTTTATTTCTATTAAAAGATGTTTAATTTGCCATTAAATTATCTTTAGGCACTTAAAGAATATAAAGTTAATTCTTATTTAATGTAAATCTAAATTCAGCTAAGTTACATTTAGACGGATTAAAGCGTTTTTCGTTAACTTTCATATTTTTCTTTAAATAAATCTAACACTTATACACAAGAAATCTGATATGAAGAGCCAAATAAAAGTATGATATAAGAAAACAGCATTAAAAAATAATATGATAGTCTTTTACCCTTAACAACTTAAAATCTCAGTTTAACAAAAGGTTTTTCCCAAACACAAGCACTTGGTCTAAGAGCAAACACGAAAGAAAATCACGAGACACGCCCACAACTTGGCTTTGTTACATAAAGCAAACATTCAAGACTGACCCACAAACATTTATATATATACAAAGATATAGATAACTTTATAAATATATATATATTTATATATATATATTGTATGTCGTCCATTTTGAATGCCTGTAGATCTTTGTGTATGAGAAATCTGCAGCCGTTAACAAGCTTGCACTCTAATATGGCACGTTGTTGATGTTCTTGCAGCTAACTGTACAGTAAGTACAGTGATGTTTATCAGTAAATTTACGCCGTGTCGAATCGGCTGCTGTAATTGGCTGTCGCAGTGCGTTTTGAGATTGTTTTCTGCTTCAATTTCAATTTGAGATAAGTGACATTTCGTTGCATTTTAATGAGGCTCATTTCATTAATGTTTCTTCAACAGCCAGCTAGCTGACAGAATGTTGGCCCTCTGGCTTCTGGCCCTCGAGATGTTGGCCTTGGCAGCGACGGCGACTTATCGCCAACTCGTAATTGAGTGCTAAATTTTGCGCTGTGTCTGCACAAAATAAGCATGGGTGAGACAAAGGACATCAATGTCCTTTTTTGGCCAAAATGTGTCTAAACAGCGTATTTTACGAATGCATGGAATAATTCGGCTAAAATACGAAATACGAAATACGAGCAAAACCTACTTAAATAATTCGAGTGTTTGCTCGCACAGGTCACCAGCCAAAGGGGCGTAAAACTTTTAGCATTAAAAGCAGCCGCAGCAGCAACAAAAGCAAAAGACCGCATAAATGCTACATGGCAATTTTTTTTTCTTTTTTTCTTTTTTTTTTATATATTCAACAAACAACTTTAAATAAAAATCTCTTTTCAGGGTAATGAAACTGCAAAAGGCAAGCAAGGACAACAACAGGCAGCCTAAATCAGGGGCGGGCATTTAAGGAGGCGGGGAAGGAGGAGGCAGGGCCGGGGGCGTTCCAAGCAGGAAGGCAGCCTGGCACCTGCATTGGGCTACACCTGCTGACAAAGACATTTACTCAAAAAGTTTGTCGGCACAACATAGAAGGCAACAGTGGCAGCCAGCAATAACAACAAAAACAGCGAAAATGACTATTAGACTAGCAGATACCCTTTAGAAAACTAAATAAAATAAATAGCTGAATATAAGAAAAATATATATAATATAAATGTGTTTCATTATTTTCTTTTTCCATTTTATTTTTATATTTTATTTATATATTTTTTATATTTATTTTATTTATTTACAATCTATCTAGACGGGATGAAGTACATTTTTAATGGCAGGGATATTTACACAGGATTGTTAAATATATGGGAATGTCAACACTATAACAAAAAACAATTTATATACATTATTTTTATAAATTGCAATATTTTAAATAAAAAATCAGTTAAACAAATAATCTGATATACTCAATAAAACCTCGTTCTGTATTTGTGCATTAAAGCAATTAAATATTTTAATACTAAACTAGCTTTTCCAACGCTGAGTTTATAGGAGATAACTAATAACATAAAAGGCTTCTAGTGAAAGTGACAAATATCTGATTATAAATATAAAATTAAATGTAAAAATAAAAAATAATCCCTAAAAAAATATAATTCACATTCCATTTGGGTACAACAATTAAAAGTAAAATTTTAAAAGCTTTATTTAGTCATTTTTAAAGGTTACAGGGTATTGCGAGAACAACAATCACAAAAGCCGAAGCGGCAGCGCCTGGCATACCGGTGTACCGTTATAGCTTGGCATGACAAACATTTCTGGCACAACGCCCGCGCGGGCGCTTTTCGCCACTTGGCGTGGAAGGCGCACAAAGGGCGCGTTTTTCATTACCATCTTGGGCGGCAGGTAGTTCAGAGTCTTTAAAACGTCAAGTTACGAAAAAAAAAAAAGTAGCAAAAGTCAAGGATACCGTCAAAAACACCTTAAGAAAAAAGAGAGGGAGGGTGAAAAACGCCTGGTGCCACTTTCTTTCACTTTTCATTTCACTTTTTGTTTTTTTTTCATTCGGAGGGGAAGTTTTCCTTTTCTTTTTGTTTTGCACCTTCCTTTTTTTAATGTCTTCTTCATATTTGGCTTTGGTTTTCTTTGTTTTTGGTTCTTCTGCCGCTTAACAGGTAAAGCGAAAGTGTTGCCAGTTTTATTTGTTGTTGGCTTTTTGTGGCCATTTTATTGGTGTTTTATTTGCCCGGTTTGACTATCAATATCGTTCATTAAATATTTACTATCATAAGCTCTGTGCACTCGATTAAATATGTAGCCAAAAACTAGCCGCTCATTTAATTTATTGCAATTAATAAACTCATTTCGAGTCTGCTTTCAAATATTGAGCCTAAACAAATAATCAACACGGTGGCATTAAATTTCTGATTATATAAATGAAATAAATGTATGTATGTATGTATGTTTACATATATTTATGGCTGGCAATCAAATGTGATATTGTGAAATTAAAACTGAATTTCTTCAATTGCTAATATGGCCTGCTTTATACGGTATTAAAAGCATACTAATTTGCTTAATAATTCATGTGCAAATGCGATATTATTATTCATGATTTTCGCTCTTTGTTCGATTCGTAAATGCACGAATTGCATTTGAAAATTAATTTTAAAATTTGTTTGCCACAAAAACAGGAACTTCCTAATGCCAAAATAGAATTTAAATTAAATTAGTTACCAAACAGATAGAAAAATGTACAATCCTAATATGTAAAGAAAATCAACTCACTTTATTTTTCATTTCAGTCAATTATAAAAAATAATCTTATTTTAACATATGCTCTATTTATATATATATTTTATGTAAGCAAATATTTAATATACGCAAATATTTTGATATTTAATCCGTCCAATATGCTAAAGGTAAAAAACAGTTTAGATAGTTAATAAAAAAAATGAATATATGTATATAAAAAATAATATATTCAACATGTGAAACTTAATGCAAATATTTGAACACACACACACACAGACAAAGCTGTACAATTATTTTTATTACATGTGTGTGTGGGTGTGAGTGTTTTTGTGTGTGTGTGGTTATTAGCCATGGACACCAGCGTAATGAGACGAGTGAAATTCTATAACAGGGGCTTACAACTTAAGCTAATTACGTGGTACACGTGAGGCTATGATTTAACGTTTAGCATTGCAATTAAAGGGGCTCTGTGTGCGCAGCTTTGCTTCGGCGGGGGGCGTTTGTTAAAAGGGGGCGTGGCCAGAGAAAAGGCTTATCATATCAAAAACGGCACGCAACTAAAAGTGGAGTAAGCCATATTATAATGGCGACAACTAAACTAAAAACAAAAACCAAAATGAGTGTGAGAAATTAACAGAAGAAGAAGGGTATGTGTAACTAAATGATGCCCTGTATTTTCAGATAATATTATTCCAATATGTTGTTTTTTTTTAAATAAATTAACTGTTTTAAATAATATATGCAAGATTTTAAAGGATAATTAAATCAGCAGAAAGCTTAAACATTTATAAGTCTCAAAATTTAAAAATACACA
Source organism: Drosophila lacertosa (assembly GCA_004143845.1). Taxonomy (NCBI): domain Eukaryota; kingdom Metazoa; phylum Arthropoda; class Insecta; order Diptera; family Drosophilidae; genus Drosophila; species Drosophila lacertosa. The sequence goes on along the minus strand of SCDZ01000436.1, from coordinate 55,527 downwards.
GCCTAAGTAAAGTTGTTTATATAAAAACATACTTAAATGGTAGCAAAATGAACTAAAGGTTTAAAGTGAAGACTAACATCTTACATTAAGACTTTGTTAAGCCCGATAATATTCATATAAAATCATATATACTCAATCAAAAATAAATTTGTATTTTTATTAGGAATCATTTATGTTTACTTTAGAGCTGAAATTTTTTTAAAAAAATTCTTTTTATTTAAAGTGATTTTTATTTTATTTACCATTATGTGAAGCAACTAATTCTGATTATTTAATATTCTGATATTCAATATTTTAAAAGCAAAATAATCTCAGTCAAGACTGAAATTTTAAAGGACACTCTTGTCTGAGTTCAAGTATACAAAATAAGGTTCAAAATAAATCTATACTAAGAAGTACAAGAAAAAAAAAAACAAATCGCTTTTTGTGGCAGTTTTTAATATAAAAAAAAAAATATATATATATATAGATATATATGTATATATATATAACTTTATATTTGTTTAGAGCTTAAAATGAACCCTCACCAATTTCAAACATTTTCTAGTTACAGAGTATTAAAAGCAACAGAAGGTTACACAGCAAAAGGTTGCAAGGTTCTTGCGTGTTTGGGGCAGCAACTAAAGCATGCGGGGCACGTGGGGCACGTGGAGCGTGTGTGTTGAGGCATGGGGCAAACTGAGGTTATAACGCCCCAGCCGCAGCCTAACGAGGCGCTGTATGCTCGTGCTCCAAAAGTGCAACAATTAAATTTAATTACGAGTGTCATAAATATGCCAGACCATACCACGAATACACACGCACACACAAACAAACACACACACACACACACACGCACACACAACTGGCATACAAAGCGAGAATTGCAACGACAAAATAATCAAATAACATGCAGCAAAAGTAGGCGGTGGATAGGGGGAAGGGGGCGTGCCATGGAGTTGGAGCCGCAGCTGCAGTAGCCCCAATTGCAAGTGAAAGCCTCTCGGCCGAATTTCTAACCGAAAAGCCAGTGAACCAGCGTGTAAATTAGCAGGGCACAAATTAATTATTCAAAATGTGCGCCACTTGAATGACTAAACATGGGGAAGGGGGTGGGGAAAAGGGGGGGGGGGGGTTCAGTGAGAGATATGAGAGTGTGGAGCACGTGCGCAGCATGCAAAGGATGAGCTACATTTCCGAAGGGGGGGTGTGCGTGTGTGTGTGTGTGTGTGTAGGTGTGTGTGCAACTGCAACTGGTACGCCTAATTAGGCATAATTAAGCGGCTAAGCATAGATTTTGGCCCAGGCAGTGTTGGCAACACACACACGCACACTCGCACACACAGCGCAGATTTGCATTCACTTTAGCGTTGAACAACTGGGACTCGACCACAGCAATATAACTGATAGAGTTTGCCCAAGTGAATTTAAGAAGGAAGAAAGCAAACAATTTAAGACAAGGCATAAAAAGTCTTTGTAGATAAGTGTTATTCAAAAGCATGCTAAGTAAATATTATTTGCTTAGTTTTGAATACTTTCTCAACTTGTTTACCTTATAGATTATCACTTTCTTTAGAGAAACTGACTAGTAAAAACAAGTACAAAAACAACTTTGTCTACAAATTTATCAGATTATGTATTATATGAAATATGAAAGAAAACCCATTTTGTTAATCAACTATTTATTCAAAAGACCTTTTCAAATCCAAGCTCATTAGAAATAGCTCGTTGCGAGAAGTGCGCGTAGTTAAGAAAGCCAAAGGGGACGCAAATCAAGATTTTTCCGCAATATAATATATATATATATATATGTATGTAAGTATATATATTTGTACGTACATTTTCCGGCAGCGCCCCAAGGAGGTTTTCATATTTGCACTACATAAGTATTTTCACGCTCATTATGCGCTGGTCCGCTCTCAATGGCGCTTAGCGCAATTACCTGGCAGTTAGCCGGAGGTGGAGCAGGAGCAGAAGGAACCGAAGGAACAGGAGCAGGAGCCGTAGTCGTAGTCGTAGTCGTCGTTGTAGTCAGGGGTATATATGCGTTTTATTTGTGCTACGATTTGAGAAACATTTATTTTACTTTCTGCTGAGAGGGTCCTTTGCTTTTTTCAGCTGGCCGCAAACAAAACGTTCGTGGCTCGGCGTCATAATGAGAGCAAATTTATTGGGTCATTTGGAGAATACGAGTAAAAATCTACTTTAGCTCTGCGAATTTTTCCTCTTCTTTACTTTGCTGTTGATATTTTCTTTTTTTTTCTTTTATGTTTTCCTTTTATATATAAGAAGTAAACAGTAGCGTAAGGAAAAACTGAAGCAGCAGCAGTTGCTTATTATGCCATCTAGCTGCGAGTTCTGCTGTTTTTTAATTAGTCAATAGCCCAAAAAGGAAAGCCACGATAAGAAACTGCCGAGTAGTTGGAAAATGCGAGAAAGAGTAAGACAGAGAGAAAGAGAGAGAGAGAGAGAGAGTATGAATGAACTGTGGAAGTGAAAAGTGCACGCGTCCAAAATGAATTGCTATGGCAATGGCAATGGCCAACAGTTAGTTAGAAAAGTATTCAGCACACACTTATTATACGCGCCATATTAATGGCCAGCGAAAATGGTTTAAATGCTTTATGAAAGCGCCAGCTGCTCGTTACGCACAATTTTTGTTCGCTTCTTATTTTTTTTTTATTTTTTTATTTTGATGAATTATTTATTATTAACGCTGAATGTTAAATTGCCATTAACCAGGGCGTCCTTCATTTTGACTTTGTTGGCCCAATCGCTTATTAATTGCCTGGCAACGCGCATTATGCTCCAATTTTGACAATTGTTTCAAAATGTTCCGCCAAATTGTACTAATGTTTAACTACCTCTTAATACCCTTTAAGTGGCTGAAAATCGGGTTAATACACTTCGGCTGCTTATTAGCTATGGCCGAAGGAAGCTTAACTGCTTTTACGTATACTTAATTTATGTTCAAGACAAATTATTTCTCTAAAGACCATTTTAATATTTAAATGAAAGTTTGCAAACAAGTTTTAAAACTAACTTTAGGTTTATAAATTCATTAATACGACAAACAATTTAACAAGTTAGTTACTCAAGAAATTTCTTCTTTTCTTCTTCTTCATATTTTTGGTTTGATTCAAGTTAAATTTGTATTTGTTTTTGACTCGTTTTTTTCATTTTTCGTCAATGCAAGGAAATAATTTATGAAATTAAAACATTTTATTTATTATAATTAAATGGAAATAAATATATTCCATTTATTTTTATATTTTGTTTGTTTGAGGAGAATCTTTTGGAATTTCTTCTTTGGCTGACTTTTAAGGAACTATGTGGATTTATGATTTTTAAATATATTTTACATTCTTCAAACGGGTCTAAAACCCGTTTAAAGCCATGATATTCAATGTTATTATTTTCTTAAACCAATTTCACTCGCTTTTCCTGCCTTTATCAAATGAGTTTTCAGCACAATTTAACTCAATTGAATGCATAACGTAAACTGCAACTAAATTTTAAATATAGAGCAGCTCCCAGTCGAGCATTTTGGCTATCAAACTACAAATTATTATCGATTGCAATAGAGGAGCAAATAGATGCCGCTACGCATGCAAATGTTGTGCGTGTGTTGATGTGTGTGTATGTGTGTGTATATTTGTGTTTGTGTGTGTGTGTGTGTGTTTGCATTGCTCGCGTGTGGTTGTATTTGTTGGCCAATTGGACGTTGGCCACAGTTGCCAGTTGGTAGCTGCCAGTTGCCAGTTAGCTGCAATTATTTACATTTTGTCATTATTTTGCAGAAAATCATTTGCGGGCATGTTTAATTAGCAAAATTCATGTTTGAATGCCTTAAAACAATTAGCCGCAGTCGCGCACACACACACACACACACACACGCACATATTGCATTCGTAAGTTAATAAAGTGAGTGCAGCATGTGAATACATTTGAACACACTGTGAATGCAGCTATTGACTTTTGGCCAACTAATGAAGGCTCCGGCGCTGCAATTTGGCTCAATAAAATATAAATGATTGCAACTGCTGTAGCATATGATTGCCGTGGTGCCACATTCATGTTGCAAGCATAAGTATGTATATATAACTATTTTTTTTTTGGCTGCTTTCCCATGTTTATTTATTAATGTGACTTTTATTTTAAAAGCGGGCGACCGCAGCATTTAAACGGAAATTAAAGGCTGCATTGTGTGTGTGTGTGTGTGTGGCAGTAGCACACAAATGTGGCAGCAACAACAACAGAGTAAGGGGTGAGGGAGACAGCAACAAATGATCATTTAGTGTCGCCTTTTTGGACTGCGCATTTCGGCTTGATTTATAACATTTACTCGCATTATTCGTGCAGACACAGAAACAGATTTATGTGCCGGCTATTTATTATTTTATGCTGCTGATAGCTAACTAATTATAAAACATTAAGATGCTTTTTGGCTGACATAAAACACAATATACACAAAGAGGCCCAAGTTCGCATTATATTTATTTTATTTATATAAAATGTTTAAGAATACTTTGGAAAGCTTTTGATATACATAAACAAATAGATATTTATATTGCTTTTATTAAAATTCACAATATATTTTACTGTTTAGAGTCCTAATGAAAACCATTTCTGGTATTTGATGTAGTTATATTTAATTCAAATAGTGGAATAATTTTATATTTACAATTTACCCAGCTTTTAATTCTGGTTCAGCCCAATACCCTGGGCTTCTTTAAGAACTTATATAAAGAGAACATTATAAAATGCATTTCTTTTAAAAAAGCCTTTAAGTTATTTTATTTATGACATTTAAAGACTTCACTTAAGAGAAATGCAAGTAATGATTGTGACAAATGCGCTCAACTGATGGGAAAGAAGCTGAAAGTTCTACATAGATGCATCTTTTCCCATTAAATAAGCCTACTGCGACTTTATTTCAGTTGGCCAATATATACATAAATACATATATGTTTATATAGGAATACCCTTGTTATGCATATACTCAATTATCTGAGCAATTGAAATGCATATGCGGATCATGAGACTTTAATTGCTGTCAGTTAAATTAGGCCCATAAACGAGTGTATCAAGCAGCTGCAAGGCAAAGGTCAAAGGGTCAAATTCATGACTGAATTGCCGCACAATGAGTGCAATTTATAAATACATAAAGTAAATGTCATAATAAAATAATTTAAAAATAAGCCTTAAATAACTTATTAAGTGATTATAAGCAACTAACTTCAATATATATTTTACATTTATTTGGTTAAAAGCTTTATAAATATTTTTAAATACAAATACATCATCGGTTTATATAATCATTTAAATTAAATACAAAATAAACACTCAGTTGTCAACTAGAAAACATTTGTATCCCCACTTTAATAGAAATTTCATAATATATATTCTTCAAAATTTAACTGCAAGTATTTTGTTCTTGATTGATTGTTAAATGCTTTTGGCCAATAAAAATTAATAAATCATTTACACAAAAGAAAGAAAAAAATCCAATTTCATATCAATTCAATAACAATTTGTAGCTCATTGGAAATTCGAATAAGTTTTTAATATTTATATACTCATGACATTGACAATTGTGAAGCGGCTGTTTTCGATTTTATGATATATATACGATAGATTAATATACTTTTATACAACAATGCCATTTTTACGGACTTGTTGGCTTAACACTTTTTTATGCATACACACACAGATAAATACTATATACATGTATGTACATATATGTATATATGAGCATATATAGATATTTATATAAATCTTTTTTTTTACACCGTTGCTTTTCAATTTACCGGAAAAGCTGCTCAACAAACGGCAATTTGTTGGCAACAGCAAAAAAAAAAATTGTTAAAATGATGCGGAAAATTCATATCTATTTTTAATTAATTGTTGAACAAAATGAGTATAAAAAAGTATTTTAACACAATCCATAAAATAAGTTGAAGTGATTGTGAAAATCTCAGAGTTTTATTTCATATTAATTATGCAGCTGAATGATTGCAATTCATGCATTTAATGTGCACGCGTATGAAAACAATGAAAATGCGTGAAAAGCCTCATGAAATTGTGGAAAAACATTCCGTGTTAAATGCACCGAAAAGTGGAACACCCTTATTATTATGCTTAATCAAGTCTTGCCGAATGAACTGATTGAAGGGTTAATATGATTTTATTATTAATGTAATAAATGAAACATAAAAAAAAAATAATGAAATCTCATCAAAAGTTTTTTTTACAAAAAAAGGCAATTAAAAACTTTTTATGCATTCTGTTATTTATAACAAAAAGTATTCTTCTAGTAATTTTCCTCTTTAATCCTTCTATCAATTGGAAATGATTATAGAATAATCTAAATAATTAATAATATCTTTGCAGCTATTAAACTGTAGATTTACCATTTAAAAATATTTTATAAAATCAATTCCCTTCCATAATTATTTTTAAATACCAGACAGGTTTTTATATACAACCTCATATACCCTTTATACCACCTGCACTGATTTCGTTAGGCATATTAATTAATTTCTACGAAAACAATTGCGTCAAGTTGAGCGAAAAAGAAAACCGATGTGGCAGACAATCATGTTTTTCATGAATGATTTCCTGAGAAAATGTGCTTGTTTTCTCAGAAGCAAACAAAATTTAAAAGCTGTCTCTTATTTAAAAATTGGCTTAAAGAAAAGCGACATAATTTAAAGAAATTGTTGAATGAAAATCGACATAAATTCACAAAAAAACAAAATATGTTAAAACAAAATCATATCATAACTTTTTTAATTTTACTAATATTTTAACAATACATCTTTTTTAAATGTGTTCTTCCTATAAGAACTGTACGTTCTACCCACTACCATTAAGTTAACCTACCATATAAAAAAGTTATTTTCAACCTCAACAAAGTTATTTTACTCAAAATCTAATCTAACTGTAAACAGGAAACCAATAGACAAAGCGTAATGTGTAAAACACTGTTAACTTATTAAATCAAATATTTGCCGCGAAAGTTTATGGAGACCGCGACAGCATATGCAAATTTTACTTGCCACCCTCGCCAAATATACGCTGCATAAATTGAATGTAACTGTAAACAGGGAATGAGTGGACGCAGCAAAAACAATTGCAGCATTGAATGAGAGAGCAAAGTAGAAACCGCGGCCTCTCAAAGATTTACCGTTTTAACTAAAACTGACGTTTAGCCTTGCAAGCAGCATGTTTTGCTTTGCCCTCCCATTTCGCATTTACAGTTATCGCAAATGACGCCTGGGCGAAGAATAAAGAAGTTTTTGCATGCATTTCTAATTCAGGTTGAAACAGGCTTCAGAACAAATTAAACGCACAAAAGAATATCAACTATTTTGTGTAATATGTATTTATATGAGTATAATATATTGAAAAGTCTTCAACAGGTGACTGACTGGCACACTTACCCAGAGTATGGCACACCATACACAAACACAGACACGCAGACACAAACACACACACACAAGCCAGACAAGCACGCACGTCGTTTGTTTTTGTTGTTGTTTGGTGTGTGTTGTTTTGCTGTTGCCGCTGTTGTTTATAGCCAAGTTTTCAACTGCTGACAGAGACTTGTGAGCCGGAATGCAGTTTCAGTTTTCCGCTGTTGGCTTTGCCAATATTTATGGAAATTTTCGCTTTGGCGCCGCCACGCACTACAAGTTAGCCAAAGTACTTATACGCACAAACTCACACACACACACAGAGTGCGGCATACGCACACACACGCACTCGCACAACACGCACACGCACACGCGACTGCGAACGCTAAAAAATCGACTTTAAAATTTTTGCAGTGTGACACAATTTCAAAAGTTTTTTGCACTATTTTTTTGATATCTTTTTTTGGTTTATTAATTTGCAAAGAACTATTTTAGTATTATCTGTTTTTAAATCTGTTGAGTTTGCTTTTATATTTTTGTTTGTTGATTTTGCTTTAATAGTATTTACGTTGCTGTTGTTTTTAGCAATTGTTTAAAGGCAATTTCTGCGACTTTTTTTACTTGTTTCCGGATTTGGTTTTTTTAGCGGCAACAAAATAAAACTTGCACGTTATTCACACAAAAATTTGTATGTCACCAATGCTGGCCGCAATTTGAGAGCGACGAGCCGAGAGCAACGCGAGAGGCACAAAATTCGAATCAGCCGAAATCAACGCAACGCATTGGCGCCTCCAAGTGGGGCAAGTGGCAAGTAGCATGCACAGAAAACTGCACTCGGCTTTTACCTTAATTAATCACACAAATCCTTTTGGTACGTAATTTCTATTTGTTTCCCTTTTGGTATTTTTTATATATATTTTTCCTAGTATTTGAACCAACTGTTTAAATACCACGTTGCGAACTGGCGTTGAACAGAACCGTCTCGTTACGCGTTTGGTTGAAGACTGCGGCGCGTCCTCGTTGCGTACGAATGGGTCAGCGTCTTCGGCAACCACTCGTTGATTCAACAGTTAGCACGAGGCAATAAACACACGAAGCGCTTCGACGCTGGCAGCCTTTACTGGCGAACTGTCCGAACTGGAGGGGGGGTGGCTGGCTCGCTTGGTTTGTTAACACGAACCGCGAACTCTGAGACTAACCCAATGTAATTGCCATTACGATGCTGCCGTTACGTTTGCTCTTTTCGGTTCGGCATTCCGTTGGAAATTGAATGGATGCCACAAAGAGAGAATTTCCCCACTGACGTAGGCCATTCGCGTTGTGGAACTTGTGGCACGCATTTAGGGGCACAAATGAGGGGTAGTGCATGTAATGGAATAAGTATTGAAATTAAATTAAATTATATAACATAATATTATTTCAAATAAAATTACGAGAAAGAACTAAATAAATATTACAAATATTAAAAATATTTATCAGTTCAACATAATTAGATTTTATAACAAAATATCAGCATAAATAAAAAAATTGATATAAAAATAACTGTGTTTATATTTATAATGAGAGTAAAAAAACAACAATAATAAAATGAAATATTGATAATCTATAAAATATTTTACAACAACAATATATTTAACAGCAATTTTAATACTTATAAATTAATATGTAAGATTCATTAAAATAAATTATTTTTTTATTTTACAACAATTAGAATTTTTTTCGCTAATCATTGCTATAGAATTTATTAATGTACATTTGTATTTTAAAAACAAAAAAATTTATAAAATGCTGCCAAAAACACAGTTTGAATTTCCCCTCCACAAAAATTTCCCTATATTCAACCCTTAACGCGGTCGCTGCACTGCGTTTACCGTTGATTTTTGCTTGCAAGCGACGCGATGATTTAAAAATTCCCAACTTAAGAGCGGCAACTTCCCCTGCTGGCTAAAGGGAAATTTTCTCTTAACTCCGTTTGGCACTTAACGCAGATCGGTCAACAAGATGACGGCGACCGCAGCTTCAAGGCCAATGGACACTTCCGTTAGAGCATAATAATACACACACATACATGCATTAATGTACATGTATATGTGTGTATTTTTTTTACGTTACGCTTTGTTGTTGTTGCGTTTGTTATTGTTGCGGGCCACTTTATTGTTATTTTGTTTTGATGGCAACTTCATGTAGAGCCATCTGTAAAATTAAATTTAGCGACTGTCCCCCCGCCCTTCTCCCTCGCTCCTTTGTCCTTGCCTGGCCACAGTCCGCTGGCCACATTGAGGAAATGGAATATTCGCAGCTGCCCTCAAACTATTTGCCAGTCGCCCAACTCTCATAATGAATATTTATGAAGATTTAAAAAACATTTTCTTCGCCTCTGTTGTTTTATGATTTGCAAGTGTGCCTCTCTCGCTCTCCTCCTACTCCTTCCTCCTCATCTTCTTCTTCGCCCCAATTCAATGGCGTGCAAAGTTTCACTGATGGACAATGTCCTCAAGTGGAAGACGCTTTGTCGGGCGAAAACATTTTAAATATGTGTGAGTGTGTGTGTGTCTGTATATGTGTGTGTTGCTCTTGTGGTTGTTGTTCTTGTTGCTGCTGCTGCTGCTGCTGCTCTCACTGTTGTTATTTATACCCTGCATATAGTGTGCACATAGGGTATATCGGTTTTGTGCATAGGTATGTAACAGGCAGTTGGAAAGTAGCTGTTATCTATCTAAGTATATAAATTATTTATTGCGACAACTATTTAGTCTTCATCTATTTCTGTGTTCTTCTTCTAAGCAAACTTTTTAAATTTATTTTCTTAAAAAATCTTTAGCATATCCTGAAGAATATCTAAGCTAAGGTCTTCTATTTGTAATAAGTGACTTCTAGTTAAGAATACATACAATTTCAGTTCTATTACAGGGTATCTGTTAGTCATTTAATTTTTGTATAAAATTGACTTTTTGCTTGCACAAATTCAAAAGTAGTTCAACTTTATGTCATCACAAACTTTTACTCCATTTAGAGGGTATGCCCTCGTCAATCACACTCAAATGCTGCACTCCCACTTGTGTCACTTCGCAAATGATTTCATTATGTGTTGCAGACGCCGCTTGGTTTGTGGCCGGCGCACGGTTCGTATACTTGATATCGCCAGTGCCCGCCGCCAAACGACAAATTTGCGTCCGTGCGGACAACTGTCCGCCGGGCAGCACGGCAGCAGGGCAGAGGGGGGGTGTGAGCGGGACGGGCATATATTGTTTCAACGGTTTCTACAGTGCTCTACGCTGTTGTCTTCGTGTAAATTTATTGATAATTTAATTTGACATTTGCGGTTGCTGATTGTCATGATTGTTTTCATGTTAATCTTATTGTTCGACTTTTTTGTTTTTTTTTATTTCGTTTGTGCTGTGTTTTTTTTCTGTGCCTGGTGTTTTTCTTTGTTTGCCCTCTTTGTGTTGTTTACTGTTTTTTTAAATACGCTTGCCAAGTGTAACTCGACTATTTTAGGAATTGTGTGAATATTTAAAGAAATTGAGTATTTACAAATAATAGATATATTTATTTTCGATGAATAATTTTATTTTTAACTTTCCTTTAACTTAATGTTTAGTGTGAAATTTCTTTAGTTTAAGCCTTTGTTTATATTTTATTTTAATTTAAAGATAAAATTGTTTTAAATTTAAATTTATTTAAATTTTATTTAGATTTAAAATCAAAAAAATTAAAAAAGATTATTAAGATTAAAAATCCTGCTTCCATCCAGCTTGGTTTAAAAATCCATTTTGAAATCTTGTTTATAATAAGAATTTACATAAACAAATAAAAGTTTTTTTATTTAGACCATTTTTCTTATTTGTTAGTTTTTCAAATTTTTCAACTAAGTTTTTAGTAGATAAAGCCAGAAATAACATAACTTTATAAATAGTTAAATGATCTTAATTATAATATAAATTATATATTATAAATAGTGAAGCCTAAATTTGTGAAACTTTGACTTGTGTTAAAGTTTCTCACTTAAGAAAATCTCTTTTGTTTGGATCAATAAATTTTTAAATACTTTTATATTTTTTATAATTAAATATGCATAAATAAATTCTTTTATTGAGGATTTCTGGGCCTTAAAATAGTTAGAAGGCTTTTAATGTTTTCTATAAATTTTTTTTAAATTGTTAATGTATATAAATCTTTTATATAGGATAATATAGATAAGATATATTTATTTAGAATATGCGTATAAAACTTTTATTAAGATAGAATAAATATTTTTTCTTTTTTTAAGATATATTTGTGCTTATAGAATTTTATAGCTACTTTAACATTAATTAAATAATTTGTGCTTTATGCTAATTTATTAAGGTATATTTATTTATATATAATTGCATATATCTATATAGTTCATTTGAGCTTCGACATAGCTTGGATAGATTATTTTTTCTTGGTTGTTCATGTATTTGAAATACCAAACAGTTATTTGCATTTACTTTTTATGTGCTTGTTGTTCTTTTTATTATTTGGCAAAAGGACGAACGCTTAACAACATCATCCGTGGGGCGTGTTGGGAAAATTTGCATGTTTTATATGCCAATGCTGTCTATATATGTATATATATATATATATTCCTTGATGTTGTCGCTGTTCTGGCCTCCTTTTTAAAGGCTCCACACGCTTGCCGCTCTTTAAGCTCCATTTGTGGACTATACTCATATTTTTTTCTTTATTTCTTTTATTTTTTATTTTTTTCTATTTTTTCTTATTGCGCGTCTTTTGTTTGGCGCCAATTTGCATGGAAAAACAATGAAAATGGTCAGTTGAGGCGCAAAATGTAATGTTCTTAATGGCTATGCTAAGGTATTTTAATTAAACTATTTCCTGGCCGGCGACGAGGACATGCCGCATATCTAAGCCTTCTAAGCAGCTGCACAAATATTAAAATATTTATGCCACACACACACACACACACACACACACACATAGTTAGAGGTGCAGATCCGTCTCCGCTTCGTTCTCGTAATGCAATTTTAATTTCTTCGGCACAGCAGGCGACAACTGCCTTTTAACCCCTTTACCCCGCACCCCTCCCCCCTTCCCCCCATCCCCCCTTTCCACCCCAACCACCCGCTTTTCCTCGTTTCCGACAGCTGTGCCATCATTTCCGCTGCTCATTTTTTGACTGACTTGTCGAGTGTGTGTTGTGTTGTGTGTGTGTGTGTGTGTTGTGTGTGTTTTTCTCTCTTTCTCTGTGTGTGTGTGTGTCGCTTTGTTGTTGGCCCCATTTTGATTGTCGTCTCGAGCATTTCGATTGTCAGCCGCCTTTGAAGTTGATCAGTTCCAATCAGTTCTCGGCGGAAATTTCAAGTAGCTGCACCTCAAATCCACAGCAAGGACGAAAAATGGGTATATTTGTTGCTGTTGTAATGTTTTTAAAAAGTTGGGAGAAATCATTGTTCACTCTTTTTTTACATAGTCCAATATATATTCTTTAAAAACTTTTCCTACTTAAACATATTCGTTATTTTGTCAATCCTTCCGCTTTTTAGCTTCTTCATTATCTTTTCTATCTGTTTATGCGTTCGTTCTTCTCTTCTTCTTCTTTAATTCCTCCTTAAGTCCTTAAGCTTTTATCATGAAGGCTAGAAAAGCATGTCAATTTTCTTCTTAATCTTCTTTCGGGTTTTTATATATTGATTTTTTATTAATATTCTAATATAATATTTATGCTTTATATTAACAATTTATTTAAAAATAACACATGAGCATTTGTTAATAAATTTGTGCTATTTGCATGTATATATAGCTATAGATATATCTATATTTTTATTATAATATTATTGTTATCTTGTAGACTTCAAAGAGAAATCTATTATGTTTATTTAATTATGTTTTATTTATAAAATATAAAATAAAAATAAATATAATTTCTATGATTGCTTCTAAGCTTAAGATTCTTAAATAGAAAAAAGTTGTTTTTAAATTCTCGCATTGTTTAAGAAAAATCGATATATATCAATATCGATATATATATATACATACATATATATCTTTTCAGGTCTGCATTTGTGGGCTTGTTAAAGCAAACAATATTTAAAGTGAATTTTTTTTAAAGCCTTTGCAAATTCATCAGCAAATTCAGTTTAAGTTAGCTATAAATTGTTACATATCCAATAAATCGATACTTATCGATGCTTACTTGGCTTTTTTGAGCATATCTCGAAGTTTAAAGGAGCTGCAGTTACCAAATTTGGAATGTAGCTTCACGGAAAGTAAACACAATCAAGGAAAATTTTTCGCTTCACAAAAATGTTCTACCACTCGAACCAAACTTAATTAACAAAAATAATAAATAGGTTAAAAAATTCACTTTTTAGCAAGCAAACATTTTTAATTAAATTAAATAGACATAAAGCGTTAATTATAAATAAATATAAAAGAAATAATAAAAATATTGTAAAATAGTTAATTTAGTAAATAAAGAAAAAGTGTGAAACAAGAACCAAAAAAAAAATACAGAATGCAAACTGCGTTTAAGTCAAAGTGTGTGCACAGGGTATCTGCAAGTCTATCACTGCCAGTTAACACACTTCTTCATGTTGTTGCCGTTGTTGTTGTTGCTGTATTTGCCATGCCACAAGCAACATAAATTGTGGTTAGCTACGTGGAACAACGCCTCAAGTTTAGCAACTGGCGCAAAACTTTGCATCAATATATGCGGCAAAGAGAAGCAGGACCCAAAAACCGCCTTAGCCCCAAGTAGACAAGGATATATGTACATATATATGTATGTCTATATATATGTATTTATGTTTGTATGTTGGGGAAATGCAGCCATAAGGAAATTTCATTATTACCGCGCTTACACGCTAATGAAGCATGTAAAATGTCAATGTAGTTGTATGTGGCACCCACTCCATCTGTGTGTGTGTGTATCTGTGTGTGTGTATTGAGTCGAGTTGGGCTCCTAGTTTTATTGCAAATGTGTGTAATGAATGTAAATTAGTAAAAAGTTTTCATGTAGCGCGCATGTGGCAAAGGAAGCGCAGCGACTAACCTGCGGCAAGCAAGGATAACGCGCAAGGATATGAATAGCGTTCGAATTAGAATACCAGGTGTAACTGTGTGTGTGTGCGTGTGTGTGTGTGCAACCTGCATTTGTGATAATTATGAGCAATCTCTGGCACTGTGGCAGCCACCAACTACTTGCAACTGCCTCCGATTCTCTTTGAGCAATGACCGACTAAGTTAATTCTTTAAATATGCAAATGCGTCCCGCATTATTATGCAACTTTTTAAGCACTACACCAAACGGCGCTTTTAGCCAACTAATAACGCTTAATAGTCCAACACAATTCGCCACTTCGAACGAGTCAAAAAGCAATTTCAAATTTTCAAAACAATTTCTGACAGCCAAAAAAGGGGGAAAAGTACTTAAGAACTATATTACCAGAAATTAGATGGTTATTTTTTTACGACATTTAGTTACTCTACACTATTCAAAATAGCTTTTGGATTATCCATATTATTATATAAAATTATTAAAAAATATATTTTTATATTTTATATATATTTATTTATTTATACTGTTAAATAAAGCTGAACTAAAAGGAAAGAGGTATTTAAATTTATATTAAACTCAGTCTAGGTGAGCTTAACCAACTGACAGATACCCAGCTCTCAGCTCTGATTTAAATTTTAAATCCTTAATTATATGGAGTTATATTTGAAACGATTTTTATATTGGAATTTGAACAGCGAACTAATTTTTTTGATATACTTTTAGACAGCATACTTTTTTTTTATATATAAACAGAATCTCACTAAAAATTTAAATAAAATTAAAATAAATTAATTAAAAACAGTATATAGATTAACTATTAAGACTTCATAGTTTTAACAAAGCTGTGAACAATATGAAACCCTGCATAAAATATTAAATATATTACAAAAAAAGATTTAAATAAAAACTTTGCCTTAAACAAAATTCAAAACACATTGATTATGCACAGGTATTTATTTATATAGCAATTAAAAATATAAACAATACATAGTAAATAAAAATAATACAATAAAATATGCAATGATGTTTAAATAAAAATTGTTTAAAAATAAAGTATTCCATTACAACAAGAAAATGTTCCTTAATTCCATATTTAAATTTATTCCTAAAATAACTACTAAGACTTTTTAAGATCAAAATCGATTCAGTCTTAACAAAGAAATTGTGATTTATAAATTTATTTTTGTAAAATATCTTTATTTATTCACTTTTAAATTAAATAAATATCAAAAAAAATAAATTGTATCAAATGGAAAAGTCTTTAAAGATTTTGCTTGCTTTCCTATCTGTCAATCTAAACGATAAATGCCTAGTTTGCCTTTGAAAAGAAAACAACTTAAAACGTTTTTAATGGTGATTAAATAAGGTAAAAGCATAAAAACTAAGCTGCTCTAATGAAGAAGCGAATTCTTGGTAAGCAACTAGGTTAAATAAACGCATAAAAATGCTTTAATTGCATAATTATGGAAATAAAGCTTAAAGCTCAATATGTACTATGACTTAATTAGACAGAGAGAGAGAGAGAGAGAGAGAGAGAGAGAGAGGGAGAGATATGGGGGAAGGGGGAATAAAGATGTAACCTACTAGAAATGTTAATGCATATACCCTTAAATAGCCAGCTCTCTCTCTCTCTCTCTCTCTCTCTCTCCCTCTCTCTCTGTCTCTCTCTCTCGCTCTGTGTCTATCTCTGGTTATAAAAAACAACAGCAGCTGCAACTTGTAAGATACGCTTTTGGTATACGAAACGGGCCAAAAGCAACAATGGCCAAGACGACGAACGGAAGGATGGACAGCAAGAGACAGAGAGAGAGGGGTAGAGAGTGAGAGAGGGAGACCACATCCGATGCCAGGATGCGCCCGCAATGTGGATGTGGGCAGCGTTTGGCACCCTCAGCATTAAAATAAGCAAAAGTAAACTAACAAAATTCGTTTATCAACGCCAGCGTAAGGAAAGTTCAGCCAAGGTGCAAAATAATTTGTTGCAATCAGCTTAGCTTGAAAGCTGGGCCAGAACTATACGGCAAAACTGTTAGCCAGTAGCTGCTGCTGGGGCACGTTGCACAGTCTGACACACAGGCATTTGCCGGGGCAAGTTTTCAATTTAGGTTGAATTATTATGACCTTAATTAACACGTCGTTTCATCATCAAATGCTGCACTTCGTCTTAAGCTTTTGTTGCACACACACACTTTTGGCATACCATTGCTGCCAGCTACCTTTTCGACACTTTTCCAACCCCCCCCCCCCCTCCGCTGCCCGGCTGAGCTGCTGATTCGATTTTCTGCAGACATGCACTTTTACCGTAGCCCAGACCAGCCCAGCTCTAATCCCTGCCCAAGTAACTGTTGCTACGTCTCCGACTGGGAGCTGCTGCTTTCTGAGTTTTCACTAATTTTGGTTTTAATTAAATTCAAACTATGTTGACGCTATGCTGACGATGTCATCCAGGCTACCAGCTCCATATTACTTATGTGCTCCACTCGACAAAAATGATTAGTCCATCTTCCAATTGTAAACTAAATTCTTATTTGAAAAATATTTTTCTTAGTCAAAGATATTTGCATTCATTTTTTATTAATCTAAACTTATTCTCAAAACAAATAATTGTTATCTTAATTTAAATTTATTAACACCTTAGTCAACTACAATTCTTGTGCATACATACAGATATACCAGAAAAACTTTAAAATACATTTATTAACAAAAATCAATTTTATTTATTACCTAAGCAAATAATTTAGCCTGAGTAAAATTATATTTAAATTATATTAATTCTTTCTTACGATCAAGTCTCAGTAGTTATTTTGTTAAGCTATACTTTAAATTCAAATTTTAATAACTTTTATTAACACAAACTTTACTTAAAGCGAGACTTGTATAAGATAAGATCAGATATTTTTTATTTGATAAAAAATATTTCGTATTTAATTGAAGTATTAATTTCATTTATCTTTAGTTGCTTCAACAGTAAGTGTAAGATTGTATGTAATTGTAATTTAATTTAATAAAATAAATACAATTATTTTACGAATTAAACGCTCACAAATCTATTTTTTATTTAAGGCTATAACAATTAGATAAAAAATTTTATTTTTATTAATTTTTAAATCAACCTGTGTTATAATATCAATCTAAGATTTTTTATCTATTAAATGCCTTCTTATTTAAAATTTATTTTTATATATAATCATTGTATTAATTTATTATCGTATTTATTTTATTTTAAATACTTTGTTTCGTTTTTATTTATTGATTATTTAATTTAATTGCTTATTAATTTCTAGCATTTATTATTGTGATTTATAAATTGCCTTTTTTAAAATTTTATTTTAATTATTAGAAGTCACACTTTATTTTCTCTGAGTGCATTATTTGCTGCACCTGCTAATTGAGTGCCCGAAATGTTAATTGAAAACGGCCCGAAAGTGGGCGCCTGCTTTAAAAGCCTGGCTTAAAGCGGGCCACGTCCTTGCTGCGGCAGGCCGTCATCAGTCATGCCGCTTGTCATTCCAAAACATATATACTATACTATATATATACATATATATATGCTATATATATATGTGACTAGCTGCTAACGTTGTATTTGCTTTATGATTTCTTTTTTAATTTCCCCAAGGTATTTAGAAAAAATTTAATAATATCAAATGTGACGAACGCCCGTCCAAAGTCCAGTGTGTCTAGTGTCCTGGGCCGCGCCCAGGACCCAGGACCCAGGCTCCGGACATGCGTACATGTAATTTCATATGTATTTGTTAGCAAACACACTCGCTCTTTGTGCTTGTATGTGTGTGTTTGTGTGTGTGTGTGCTTGTCTCGGTTTCCGCTTGGCCAAATTTGTTTACACTCTTTTGTGTCCAGCGCGCTGCCCACTCATAATTTCATTTTGAAATGTTTGTCAACGCGAAAACTTTCTGCCCTGGCCCTGACATATGGCGCTAAGCCTGTCACATTATTAAACTTGCCTCATGCGGCAACTCGCGCAACTCGCCACTGGCAACTGGCAACTTCTGCCGTGCGGCTCATTTAACAAACTCGTAAATGAAACCCTTGAACAACATTCACAACAACAACAACAACAACACACAGCACGTGATTTGCATACAAGAAAACCGAAACCAAACAGAACACGCCCCCCTTTTTGGCCAAGACGTAGCTGGCCCGAACTTAATTGCATGCCAAATGAAAAGTTGAAAAAACCAAAAATTAAATGTGCGTTAAATTGCCAATAAACATGGCCAGCATTTTAATAGGCGCCTTGAACGTAAACAGAGAGAAAAAATAAAAAAAAATATGGAAAGGGGACAAAAGGGTTCCTTAAAAGCCTGCAAGAAAGGACTAAATACTTAGCTGTCAATAAATATGTCTATAGGTAGTACATAACTGTGCTTAATTTGGGGTTGATAATTATATTTTAATATGCTTAAAGCTAGTTAATTTGAATCTTCAGTTTGGTACTTAAACTATGCTAAGATTAATTTTTTTAAAGTCCAGCAAAGATATTTTTATTCTACAAATTCATCAGCAAAAGACAAACGGAAATCTATCCAAACATATCTACATATAGTATATAAAAGATGACTTTTCAATTTATTTTCTTTTAGAGCTTTTTATCTCAAGAAATTTTAAACAAAACAAATATGTTTTCTTCAACATTTAAAATATATATATAGAACCTTTATATTTAAAAGCATTATTTTGGTAGAAACATAGGAACTTATTTAAGAAATTAAATTATTAAATTAAAATAAATTAAATAATTAATTAAATTATTTTATATATTATATACATATATATATATATTATTTATTTTAAAAACTAGTTGCAATAAGTAAAAGCTTTAGAAAAATTTAATAACATTGATTCTATTTAATATAAAAATAAAAAATATTTTAAGACTTTATATAATAATAATATAATAATAATAAATAATAATAATAAAAAAAGTTATAATTACTATTATTACAATTAATAATATTTATTGTTACAATTATTATTATTATTATTATTGTTATTATTATTATTATGATTATTTTCGATTATTTAAGTGTGAATGTTTTGGGGTCTATATTAAATTAAATGCACCAAAGCAATTTCCTCTGCTTTAACTCATTAATGCAACTTATTAACCCATTTGGCCATAAGTAACCCGATAATTAGTTCATTAGACAAGTGTTAAGAAATAAAAATTCATATTTTGCGTGCCAAAAGCAGCACTCGATATAAATCTCCAAGGGATTGTTATCTAAGTAAGCCATCTGTTCGCTGTGTTCGCCTGCTCCGATTGCATTATAATGAGCTAGGCTAAGCACTTTAAGTAAGGTATTGGCACACACACACAGACACACACACACACACACACAGAGGCTGTCAGTAGCGCATCCTCTCGCACTTTTGTTAATTGCATAAGCTTTGCCTTGGCACTCAGGCGCTCCGTTGTCTGGCTCCATTAGTCGCTGTTAATAGCCGAGCAAAACTGTTTAACTCGTGCACTCAACGCTTGCCGCATGTTGCATGCAGCTCTTGTTGCCCTGGGCTCAGCACTGTTGCCTACTATTAATGGGTTATACGCCTCACCCACCCTCAAGTTGGCAGCCGGTGCCTGCGCTCTGCACACCAAAACATGGTGGCATAGGGCTCTTTTTACACTTTGCATTAATTAAACAGAATGTTTCCAGTGCAACACCCTGACAAGTTGTACAGCCATTCAGGCCACACGGTCCACATGGCGTATGCGGCACTCGCTATTGCGTATACGTCATGTTGCCCGCTGGCGCCAGTTAGCAGTTGGCTGCATCCATGTCAGCTGCAGCTGCAGCTTCAGCTTCAGCTTCCAGATGCCCCGTTGATTGGCTCGCCACGAACAAATTGCGCAACAAAAAGAGATGCTGCAGGTTGTTGTCCTCCGTTGAAGTTACCTGCCACGCCCTCAAATTGCATCACGAAATGGGTCAGTTGCAAGTTTGTCGCCAGCAGCCCCCCGGAAATCGCAGTCTGGCCATTGAAACTTCGTTGCCCTTTGCGGTTTTGTTTGCCCAGTGGACACTTCCAGGCAGAATGCGTGAGTTGTCTGGAAATTGTTGGCCGGGCTGGCAAGCAATGAATTGGCATGTGAATCAACATGGTGACAAACGCATGACATATGCAAGCTATTGATAAGTTGAACGTTTCATATGAATATGCTGAATGTGCCACAGCGTTTGCGATGTGTGCAACATGCCACAAGCCGCACGCGACGTGCGAAGTACGAAGTGCGGCCCCGGCTTGGCTTTGTCGGGGGTGGCATGCCTCCTGGCCGAGTTGGGGACAGGTTAACAACCCCGACCGAAACGGCATAAAGTATGCAGCACGCTTTTAGAAATCTGATTACAAGAGCACTTGAGTGCATGAGCCACAGCAACCACCACACCAGCAGCCACCACAGCCTGTCGAGTTGACTCCTGTGTCCTGTCGCCTGGAAGCTCGTCAGATGTGCCCTATGTCAAGGTTATTTATAAGCTCTGCCACACTTGTTGCAACATCCTGAGTCCTGTTATACCTGAGCCGCTCCATAAGGACGACCATACCTTCGAGTGGCAAGCGAACAAACACACCAACTTGGCGCGCTCAATCTCAATCTGGAAACTGGATTTCACATAAACAAATCATGCATATGAATCCATTCCATTGCATCCACACTCAAATGCAAGTGCTTTGCGCTCGTGTGTGTTTCTGTTTTGTGGGCGTGAATGCAAATGAATAATGTCGTGTGAATAACCTCGGACTGGGCTGTGCATGTCTGCAGTCCAATGATCTAAGCTGTTTGCACTAGTTAGGATCTACTCGAGATTAATGAATACAAGTCCGGGCTCCAGTTGGAATTAAAGACGTATTTATTAATTTTAATTAAATTTGTCATATCATTGATATATGTGATTTATGTTTATTTATGTATAAATAATATAGATAACGATTTATATTAGACAACAATGAACTATCTGTCAGGGTCTGGAACTTTCAATCTTTAATAAGTTATAGAGAACGAGTAGCTGGTTCCAGTTTAATGGGCTGGACTTGAACCAGGCTCAACCTCAGCCCTGACTGATACTATTTATAGCAACTATAGTGATAATTTTGTTTCGTTCGCTACTCACCTGTCTCGCCGCCTAATTGTGCGCCTTAATTACACGTCCGCCGTGCAGAAGGCCCAAACATGGCCAAACCGCATGCCCTGGCCGGAGTGTATAAACCGGGGCTGTCCGGTCGCACATTTGTATTTGTATATTTAGCTGGAGATTTTGCTCGCCAGCGAACGATTAGTTTCAATTGCCACAGTGGGCAGCCTTAGCAGCGGTTTTTCATGGAGGGGGTTTTTCATTAGTAATGGTTTTTTATTTTTATTATACTTTTTTTCCACTATTTTTGCGGCTGTTATTAAGCGCAATTTAGGCGCACGCTGAACATTTGCAGCGTGTGGGAGTCTGTGGACGGGAATTAAAACACCCGCTGGCTGATCAGCTTAAATAGGGCTACCAGAGTGATTTATACGCCTAGGTCGAACATTTGTGAGATCGGAGTGCGGACACCGCGTGTGGAATGTGAAACACAAATTCAATCTTAGCGCCAGAATTTATACTTGGGCTGTGAACAGATCTTACTGATCTGAATTATCTGTATAATTGGGGCTTGCAATTCCGCCTGTTCTGAGTGCCTTTTGTGCTTGACTGCCGCACAATGAGGACGCCGACGTCGACGTCGACGCCGCGGCGGAAGTGTCTGGCACCCGAAATGATGAGCTGTGGCCAACGGTCATAGTGTGTATGTGTGTGTGTGTGGATGAGTGTGGATAAGTATGCCCCTTGGCAACAGCGAGTCCCATTATTTAATTAAGCCACTGTTGCGTCTGCAGAATATCTGCGCGAATCTCTGCCCAGAAACGGGGGCCTCATGCAGCACCAGCGACCGGCGTCACAATCAGTGAACCGATGTCGCTCATCGTTGCGACTGCACACGACTATAACGTGCCCGCTAAATCGAGCATGCGTTCCTCATCCATTTCCATTTCCAGCAGCAGCAGCAGCAGCATCGGCAGCACTGTGGCACCGGCGCCACCGCTGGCCACGCTCAGCTACCAGGATGAGCAGAAGGCGCAGCTGCCCAGCGCTGAGCCCGTCACGCTGGTTGCCACCACCCCGACGGCCAGCGTGGTGACCAGCCAGCCGCGCGCCCACTTTACGAGCAGCCATCACCACTATCACTTGCCGCACCAGTTTCAGCATCCGCACCACCAGAACCACCATACGCATAGTGTGCGCGTGGCCACGCCCACAGTGCCCAGCAGCTATGCGCCCTCGGTGGATGCCGAAGGACGTTCGCCGGGCTATGGGCGCCGCGGTCTGCCGCTGGCCGCGCCAGCGCTGAGCAGCTCGCTCCTGGCCACGCCCAGCGAGGCTGGGCACGTGATGGCGGCCGTGTCGCCGGGACGACAATCGGCGCGCTCGGGCGTGCAGCATCATGTGACCATCGTGGAGTCGAGCCTGCCGCACAAGAGCAGCGTGGAGAACAGCGGACCCAGTGGAGTGATTTTGGGCGGCGGCGATGGCGACGGCGACGCCGACGGTGACGACAACGGCGACAATGGCGGCGACAGCTCGGAGCCGCCCTCATCGCCGGGCAGCAGCTCGCAGCGGCAGCTCGCCGACGGCGAGCGCCAGGGCGGCCAGCTGGCGCTCATGTATCACTCGCATCAGCTGACCAACTATCCGGTGCTTCCGGCCATCAAGCGCACCCATCGCCCCTCCTTCGTTTACCCGCCCATGCCGCGCGTCAAGGCGTAAGTAGCGACTGGACTAGTTTGTAATTCTTGACTGAATTTCTTAATTGCAGCGGCGATGCTCTGGCCACACTCTTCTCGGCTCTCTACGGCAAGCTGCTGGTCGTCATGGGCGTGGCCTTTCCCATGGCCGAGGTCATTTCCACCTACATACCGCCATCCTTTTATGAGGTTAGTTCAATTGTTTCTATATCTATATCTAAATCTATATCTACATATATATTTTCCTTTTGAGTTTTTAAACTGAAACTAACTTAATTTACGTACTTATTTTTTTTTTTTTTTGTTTTGTAAAAGATCATTCAAATAATATATCTCAAGGTGTTTAAAGAAAATCTGTCCAAGATTTTCATTTTGTATTTAAGTTCTTTCAAAAACCAATTGCAGAGCTAATAACTTTTAAATAGTCGCACAAATTTTAAATTTTCACCTATCGTTAAGCGATTGCTTTAGAATGCATTTGATTGCCATAAACGCAGTTTGTAAATCAAATTTCCGCTCTTTCAACTCTCCGCTTCAGGTCTACTATTTGTACTTGTACATTGGCAGCATGATTTTCCTGCTTTTCATGTACGCCACGATGCTCTGGGGTCGACCCAAGCTGCCAGTGCCCATAGGTAAGTGAATGCGGGGGAAATTGATGATCAGCTTGAGTTGAGTTGAGTCTGATGCATTTGGTGGCATTTGCAGCAGCCTCGCCGAACAAGTCGACGGCAAAGGCGAGCGCCTCGGAAAGCTTGGACGAATCGGACACGGACAGCACCTCGGCGCACCGCCGCATTCCGCCGGCCATTCAGGTGCGGCGACCATCGCTGCTGTCGCCGCTGGGCAGGCAGCATCACTACGGCAGCTTCTATCTGCGCATGGGCGCTGTGGGTGAGTGAGACTGGCGGCTGGATGATTCCATAGGGGGGCAGCATATTGTGAACGCTTTTCCTTTGCTTTTCTACAGCATTCGGCATTGGCAGCATGATCTACTCGGGCCTGGAGTTTGGCCAGTACTTTGAGCTCAATCCGGACACCAAGTGCCACAACGTGCTCCTTGCGCTGACGCCGGCGACGCGCATGGCCTTCATCTTCATCCAGATGTACTTCATCTTTCTGAACAACGAGCAGATCAAGGTGTATCGCTACAAGATCATCGCCCGCTTCGGTCTCATGCACATGATTGGCACCAATCTGGCCGTCTGGCTAAACGTGCTCATCCAGGAGACAAAGCACGAGATACTCACCTTCTACAATCCGGAGAACCGCACGCTGCGCATCTCGCATCGCATACCAGGACATTCGCGTGGCCACGCCGTCATCGCTCACGATTCCACATCGCATTTGCGTGTCCCACGCGGCCTTAAGGGTCCCTACCAGATCTTCGAGTGCCGCCGCACCAACATCATTGGCACCCTGGTGCAGGACGCTTCGCCCTTCCTGTTCCCCTGCACCATCGAGTACTCGCTGATCTGCGCCGCCATTCTGTACGTAATGTGGCGCAGCATTTCGCGTCCACAGACGCCCACACCACAGCGCCCGGACATGATTAGCTCGCCGATGAAGCGGTCGCCGCACCACTATTCCGTGGACTGTGCTCGCGCCCACAAGGGCCTGTTCGTGGGCATACTGATCCTGGTGCTGACCATTATCTCGCTGATCATATTCTTCGTGCTGATCTCGCGGCCCGAGTTCGTTGCCCTGGCCGTCACCGAGGTGACCATCTGTGAGCTGCTCATCTATGGCACGGCGACCATAGCCACGCTGCTGGGCATGATCCAGATTCGGCATCTGCAGTATGACGCCTATCGCAGCTTCTCCCTGGACGATATCCTGCTGGTGGGCGCGCAAACCGGCTCGTTCCTGTACAACATATTCACCGTTATCGCCGGCCACTTTACGTTGCGCAGCGACGACATGCTGGTGCCGATCAATGCGCTGGCCTCCATCGTGCAGACCGCCTGCCAGACCATGTTCATACTGGACGCCAGCCGACGGCAGGCGGTCAGCCCGGAGCATTTGCGCAAGAAGCCGGGCCGCGAGATCGTCACGTTTATGCTGGTGGTGAATCTGGCCATGTGGGCCATTAGCACGCTGGAGAAATCGCGTGCCGAGTCGCATCCCATACAGCTGAACTTTTACGGGCTGTGGGCCTGGACGATCATCACGCATGTGTCGATGCCGCTGGCCATATTCTATCGATTCCACTCGACGGTGTGCCTGTGCGAGATCTGGAAGCGGGCCTACAAACTAAAGCCGACGTACATGTGAGAATTCGCCCGCTCGCGCATTCAGAGCATTGCGCAGCAGCAACAATTCTGCGAGGATCTCAAGACCAATCTATCCTACTGCTACTGCTCCACAACTCTGGCCGGTGGCGAGCTCGAAACAGTTGAAGAAGTAGACAGCGGCGGCAGCGGCAGCGGCAGCGGCAGCAACAACGGCAACGGCAACGGCAATGGCAATGGCAATGGCAATGGCAATGGCAATGGCAATGGCAATGGCAACGACAATGGATTTGATGTCGATGGCGATGTTGAAGCAGGAGCAGCCAATGTCCAGCTGGACGAGGGCGAACAGGGCGGCGACAGCGCACCCAGCCGATTGGAACGGGCCCACGGACGGGCGCTGTCGCCGCAGAGCCTCAACACTGAGAAGGCATTTTGTCCGGTCTACGTTATAAACGGTGAATGAGTTTACGCGCACTTTGAGTTCATAGACGCGTTGAGCGGCCATGAGCTCAGTTTTGTTTAGCAGTCGAGCACCCGCAGCAGCAGCACCACCACCATCACCATCACCACCACCACCACCCACCAAGCATAAGGAACCACTTGAGTGTAAGGAAGAATATACCAACCCAACACCCACCATCTGAGAACCACCTTCACGACATATTTAAACCTGGGCGGGTGCACAAGTTGTTTAGAGCTCTGAAAGAGCAAAGAGGTAGAGGAAAACAAAAATGAAAAACCAATACACATATCCGCAAATTGGAAATGGCAATGGAAATAAATACAAAAGAACACTTAAGAAAAATTGAATCAAATGCTAAGCTAAGTGGTAATAACATAAACATATATATAAATAAACGATATATATATATATCGTATATGATTCCAGGTTAACCCTAAGAAGACTTTAAACAACTAAAACTCCAAACATTATAAAAAAAAATGACCCATAAGCAATGTCAAGTCCTACTCAAAGTTAAAGTCTCGCATTTAAGTAAATTACTTTGTGTGCGTGTGTGCGTGAATGTCTGTCAGGGTGTGCATGTGTGTGTGTTAGAGATCATTATATGAAAAACTATAAATAACAAACAATCTGAAGTTAGATCCATATTGTTCTAAACTAACATGAATATATTCGAATATTGGAAAACATAGAGTGAACAGAAAAAGTTCCAAATCTGGGCTTGATGGGTTCGACACAGCAAAAGCGCTGAAAGAAGTTAAGTTAAGTAAATAACAACTTTAAAAATCAATTGCAAGCCTCATCAAGTTCAGATAAACTTTTCAATTCCGATTATGTTGACTGTCAAGTGATTGAATGTTTGTCAAACAAAGAAACGACAAGACCCAAGTAGCTCTACTGAGAAGTGCCGAGAAAGGCGCTGCGGAAAACCGAGTTGTGAATCTTAAAGCAAATAATATGCATATAACCTAAAGAGTTCGATTTAATAATCCACAAGATATTATATGATATAATACTATACTACATACTACATAGATCACATTCCTGCAGTTCGTAAAAGTTATACATGCATATACTCAAAAGAAAAAAAATAAAGGAAATATATATATTTAATTCAAAACAATGAATATATAATAACAATAAAAAAACAAAATTATGTTGCTGCATACTCGTAATTAAGTACATTGAAATCAAAATACATCTACTTGCATATTAAATATAAAGCGAGAAAAAACAAAAACCCCACCAAATGCAAGCGATAAAGTTAGGCAACCAAAAAAGTAATAACTATATTATACTACATAGTAGAATATGATATAGAAAGGTTTAGAACGTATTAAGATATGGTATACACTTATATGCGAATGTTTATTATCGGCAGATAACAACTACATTTAACATATAACTTAACTTATATAAACTTACATAACTTGCATAACTTATTCGCAACACTCTTTAGTTATATTCTTATAGATATGATCCATTTATTGTTGAAATTCTTTGTTTATTAATCGTATAGCGTATTGTCATTAGCTGATGAATGATTCAATTTGGGTTTGTTGAATTGCAAGTTTGAATCAAATACTAGATATTATACTTATTGGATACTATTTTATAAGCATTGAAATACTTACTTGTTGAGAGCTTTGTTTGCCCTTATCCATAGGTTCTTGTGATAATTTATTTATGCTTGTTCAAAACGATCAATCGATCAAACATTAATACATATACATACAAACATATGTGTATGTGTATGTTATTCCCCTTATTTACCAATTACGAATTACCAATTACCAATTACACGAAAAACTTAGTAGCTAAGACGTAAAAGTTTATATTAACTATTCCGTATTGAGTAAGCTCAAACATTAGAAGGACAAATCAGAAAATAAAAAAAAAAAAACATATATAGGAATCACATAAAACACGCACAAGTAAAAAGGTAAAAAACTATGAAACGTATTTTTAAATACTTAAGAGTAAAAACTTTTAAGAAAAAACTAAAGAGTTTTTTTTTTTGTCTACCATAAAGGAATAGTTTATAGTGTACTTAGTAAGTAAATACATATGTGTGCATGTGTACAATCTAAGTACGACTAAATGTTAAACATACATAATTTTTTATTAGTATATTCGTACGTGTAAACTCCTTCTACTCCATCTACAAAATATTCACTCGTATATTTTTTAATGCCAAAGAGTTTTTACTTAGCCTAAGTTCAAATTGCTTTCTATATGTATATAGATACATATTTGTATGTGTGTATCTGTGTATACTGTGTATGTACTTGGAACAAATGATTTGAGTTCGTATTTGAAAGCAAATCTATAGATTTTAATACTTAGGTATTTGTATATTCAAGTTATTATGCCGCAAAACCGAAATTCAAACAGATAAAGTAAAAATATATATAAATCATAATATTTATATGAATGTATAACTTAGTTATCTCAATTTTATATTCAAACTAAATTTTTAACTAGCATAACTGTAACTTTGTATGCATTTTCTTACATGTATTTATTGTACACCGACTTGGACACTGCTCAAAAAAAAACAAAAAAGAGATAAAATAAAAACTAAAAATAATATTTAAATCGAAATGGAAATCGTATAAACGAAAATGTCAAATCAAAATTGAAATTGAAATGTATTTACACAACGTAATATTAGAATTTATTAAACTAGTAACTAGTTGCGAAATGCATTCCAATAACATTAAGACGTGTATTGAAATCGCCTATTCCAGTAGCCAAAGAAATCATAAAAAAAAACCTACATAAAGGTCAACATTAAAGTTATACTCCAAAACCACACTTGAGAATTTCGTTTAATTACAAAAAAAAAAAACAAACAAAACAAAATAAATAAAAGAGCAAACACAAGCAATTAAAGTAAATTAATATATCAAATTTGGATGAATACGACAAATTTGTATTCTCCAACAAATAGATAAATATTGAAGTGTTTTTTTTTTTCAACTAATTGCAGCATTGAATAACAGTGAATTAGAAATTCTTAAGTACATAATTGGTGTTCGCTCCTAAAACTAAAGGATATAATAAAGAACTTGATTCAAACGCTTAAGGCGAAATACATATATATGAAACTAAAATACAAATAAATATGTAAATCATCATACACGATCGATTTCCGTGCCCTTAGCCAGCATCACATAGATAAACTCCAGTTTTGTGTGTACCCAACCTCAGTCCCCGCAAACTGATAATACTAGATGAACAGTAAATATGCAATTCAAATAATAAAAACAAATTCGATTACTATAAAAACGCACATATGTTAATTGTTTTATTTGGGTCAAGTTAGCGCCAGCCAGTACTTCCGTTTACCCAGTGCTCTAAACCATTTGCCACATTATTACGCCTCAATTTGCCAAGCCACCAAAATGGGAGCAGCCCGGCGAATACAGAAAGAGCTAAAATAAATATCAAAAGAAAGAAATCATATAAAAAAAATAAAAAAAAAATTTTATGTGCTCAAATTTGAATCTTCAAATGGGCATGTATCTGTGGGTCGTGCGCGCGACTCGCCAGCCCGTCTAAGGGTTGCAAGCACCCAGAAGAGAGCTCCAAACTGAAAATGACCAAAAAACAAAAAAAAAAAAACAAAAAACAAAAATTCTGCTTTTGCGTATGTCCTGGACCAGAACGTAGCCCAAAAACCGGGGTTGTGCACTTCTAGGGATCTGCAGCACTCGAAGGTGGCATGTAAGCACTTTCCCCGTTTATATTGCACGCTCTCAGTCCGACGCACGCACACGCACTCTCTCCCTCTCGCTCTGGCTTGCAATGCGATTCGCCGCCGACGCTGTGGATGCTGTGTGCGGCCCCTGATTTGTGCTGCATTTTGTGGATGCTGTTGAGCTGTTGAGCTGGGGCTACGGCAGCGCCGCCTTATGTATAGGAACAGCGAGCTTTATGTATACTATACACCAGCTGGTTACCCGGGATTTGAACCACGCCCTGGCCAACTAAGCTGGCCGAAAACTAGGTTAGCATTTCAGTTCGTTCCTCCTTTTTAATTCCATTTTTTTTTTTTTTTTTTTTGTTGACTGCATTACAAATGCTGCGCGGTGGGCTCTTCCAGGTCCTGCAGCCTGGACGAGCTCGCCTTGTTGGCTAACTAATTCAATTAGCGTTTTATTTGAGGAACGGCGACAGCTTTTCCGCACACACAGCCTGCAGCTTGACCATTGCACATGCCCCCCACCCACCCGCTGAGACCCCAGGCAGTGTCCACACCTTTGTATGCCTACGGCTACGCACCACCATTTGCACCCACGACTAAAACCCAACCCACCCAACCACCCACCCACAATAAAAATCGTGGGCGCGCCACATTGCAATTAGATACAAAAACAAGCTTACACAAAATGCACCCTGTTTGGCGGCAGGCTAAAGCCTAGAGGTGAATGTCCTTTGCCGGATTTTTCGCGCATGCGCCACGAAAAGCCCAGCTAGAGCCAGAGTAAGAGCCATAACCATAACCAGAGGCACTGTCACGGGAAGCAGCATCAGCTCGGACTCGCTCGCCTCTCATGTATTGGCCGTGTGGCAACTCTTGAGCCCTTCTGTGCCCTTAAAAGCATACTTGTACCTCCGGCTGTCTATGTGTGTATGTGTGTGTGTGTCTCTGTGCAAAGGCACGCACCAAAACAAGTCCTTTATGCTGCGTAATCTTAGCTGTCTTGAGTGTCAACAAGGCGATTCCATTCGCATCTGAAACGCACGCACAGGACAGCTCCAGCTTCCACCTAGAAACGCACCTCACTCGTCGTCAAGGCATCCACATTTCTTGGTTGGGTTTTTTCCACGACTCAGCCTTACAAGAACTCCCGTACATAAATTATATTTTTATAAAGGATAAAGTAATAAGCTGGGAGTCAACAAACTAGTCTGGGGGATGGTGGGGATGCCGTAACATAAGTACATACACTAAGTAACCTAAGTATCTAAAGTTACACACCTAAAATTACACACACACACACACACACATACACACACAAATGCACTCTGCAAACTGCGCACTTGACTTAGCCGCTTAAAGGAATCTTCCCTTTTGAATTCGTTGAACAGCCAGAAGAAGCTGAAAAGTCGCCACAGCGATATACATATGTATATATACATACATGTATGTATATATGTATGTACATATATGCAATATATGTATGTTCCAGAATCAGCGAGAAAGATCAAGAAAGATCAATTTTTATATTTATATACAAAATTCGAAAGATTAGCTTAATGGCTTGTTTTATAGTATACACTAAGCAAATACTTATTTTTATCGTCAAAAGTATAAATCGTATTTATGTACGTACTATTTATATACATACATACATATATATTTCAAAATACTCATTGCAAGAAATGATGTACTTCAAATAAGCTTTAAATGTTTGATGCAAAATTTGAAACTTGCTTTGAATGAATATAAATATAGTTGTGATTATCTTGGTCACTTTAATATACATATATATTTTGAGTATTGTTAAATATATAAGTATGTAGTATTTATGTATATATGTATGTATTATAGGGTATTCATGGTAGTGTTATCCCACGATAGCCAAATTACCGCCAGCTATTTAATTATGAAATCTGTCGCATACAGCGTCGGTCGTCGCCAGAATTCACGTGCTTTTCTATTCCAGACAGTCACCGTTAATTCAGTCAATCATCATCCCGTTTTCATTATGATCATCGTATTCAGTTTGTGGATTCGCTCAGCGAATGGCGTGTGTAGCAGACAGCGTAACTACGTAACTGCCAACAGCAGCAACAGCAGCAGCAATGCCAGCAAATGTGAATATCGTAAATGCTTACGATATTACAAAAAAGCGACGCCGACTGCGACGCTGCATTGCGGCTGCCCGTTGTTATTGGTGTTATTGCTGCTGGTGCTGCTGCTGTTGCGACGCATGCCAGCCCAGCAGCGACTGTTGCTGGCGCTGTTGCGGTGCTGCGACACGACGCGTCGCGACGCTGACGTTGACGTTGACGTCGACGCTGGCAGAGCGCTGCCTTAACGTGTTGGTCTGTGTGCGTTCAACGTTCTGAGTTGTTAGTTGCGTTCGAACTCAGTCATAAGCGAACTGTTCCGAGTGATGGAAGAGTCAATACGGTGCCTGCAAATAACAGCCCAACGCAAGCAACAGCCACAACCACAACAACAGCAACAATAACAACACAAAAAGCAACAGCAACAGCAATAGAATCGAAATAAAACACAGCCATATAATTGCAAACAAAATGCGCTTTAGAATCGAGCCAAGTTTAAACACAAGCTTCTGATCAAATCGCTTGAGTAGGCATACAAATTAATTACTTGCCTTTATTGCTGTTGCCATTGTTGCTGCTGTTGTGATTTTTGCTAGCTGTAATTGTCAACATTCATTTTTGTTCAACTTTTTTTTATCCAACCAGTGCTGAGCCAAACTATTTTTGTACAAGTTGTTAGCTTTTGATACACCAACAACAATAATAACAATAATTATAATAAAAGTAACAACAATATCAATAATAATAATACAACCAACTTGAAGTGTAAGGCATCAAATTGTGTGTGTGCGCCGTGCGTCGTCCATTTTGTCTGTGTGTGTGCCCCTTCCGTTTCCGGTAATCGCAACACAAATTTTTGTTGGCCAAGCCAGTCCATCGTTTGACTGGCAACAATAACAACAAATAGAGCAACAACAAAAACTACAACAATTGTTTCGCCAAACACGCGCGCAAGAATCAAACGCCCACGCACACGTTCGCCGCGCCTCCCGCCCCTCGGCCCAGAGCTCCGTGCTGACAGCAGGACGTAGTCGTGACAGCGACATGCGAAACGCGTAACAAAACAAACAACACAAAGACGCAACTGAGAGTTGGAGGCGAACCACGACAAGAAATCCCCAAAAAAGTAAGCTATTCTACAATTCTCGTATTTATCCAATTGACAAATTTGTTGTGCTTGAATGATACATATACATAAACACATGCATATGAATAAGTATGTATGTATGTATGTATGTGTATATATGTGGAGGGCGAATTGCGCGCTAATTGCCGCAGAGAAGCTCTTCAAGCCAGTGCCAAACAAGCAATCAAAACTTTGGGCGCCCTTCTCAAGTTACAGACATGTCACACGTTACCTTCGCTGGCATATACATATGTATATTTATCCGCAGTCTATATGTATGTGACTTGTATTTGTTTTCACATTTCTTGGTCTTCCATTAGAAAGACATTGGAATGTCCACTGTACGCGTTTCTTTCGCTTTGTTACCTTCGCTGCCAAAGTAAACCCATAGAAGTGCCACAAAAAGCGAAGCGGCAAATGTTACGAGTAATTGCAAAAGAAATGAAAATGAAATCGTTAACCGCAGGGCTAACAACACGTCAACAACAACAACAACAACAACACACACACACACACTCACATCAATAAATGTGCCACAGAATTGGGTCAGTTAACAAGGATACGGCATGATCGCTATGAAAATGATCTTTGCAATACAAAATGCGACTAGTTTATAATGAAAATCAATTTAAGATAATATAAATCAATCAATAGCTGATCATTTTTTTTCATTTGCAGAAACAAACCCCAAAAGTATTTAAAATTTGAAATATTTCGCTCCCTTTATCTGTGAACTGTTTCAACAATTTCCGATTATTGTGCATTATAAGTCTTTGCTTTTTTGTTTTGCCATATTTCAGAGTACTTTAAACACATTCCGAACATGCGAGGGTTGAAAGTGGCACGTTTCTAACGGTGGTGTGTTTCCCACTGACCCCTTGTGGGTGGTTGATCCACATGGGGCATTTAGCGCACGGCTAAAAAAGAAACGCAGCCCAGACATAAAACATAATATCTGCATATCTAGCATACGAGCGCATTGAGCTAATGAGGCGGCGACCTCACCCACAGTGCCTGGGCAGGCACAATACCCATCAAATTGCAGCCCGAAAATGGGGTTGGTTCGAACCGCCTGACGCCCAACCCTTGGCGGCTCGAGGCTGACCAAAGGAACAAAATACAAAAACCAACCCAATCTACCCACAGCGTCAAACGTCAGCTGGGGATCGCTGACAGCTAAACATGAAGAACTGTTGATGTTTTTGTTTAAGTTTTTGTTGCGGCTTAAAAGGTCACCCTATTTTCTCAAGCTTTGGTTTTGATACCCTAGTCTAGGCACTTTGCACACCGGGTATTATAAAATGCGTTCAGATTTACGGGCTGATTTCCAGATAAGCAATCTTAGAAATGACGAATTCAAATTGGTTGGACTTAACTGCCGCCTAACACACACACACTATACAGGGTGTTTTATGTTGTGTCTGGCAAAAAATCAAACTGTGTCCATCTGTTCCACAGCTCTGCTCATTCTCATTCTCATGCCCATTTCCATACCCAATTCCAATTTGGTATTCGTTTGCAACTGTTTTAAACAATTGCATTTCCGGTTCTCAATGTGGGCGCCGTCTCTTTAATACTCACAGATCTGCATCAGCATTAAAAAAGCAGAAGACAAATACACAAAATGCAACAAAAAACGAAATTATTTTTTTTTTCTTTTTTAATGCTTTGCCAGCGGCGCCGATCCGCGAGTCTGCGATGGCTTTGGGTGCGGTTTCTATGCCTGCTGTCTGTCTTTCTGTCTGTCTGTCTGTCTGTCTGTCGCTTGTTTCCAATCTGTCATCGGACACTTTTGTGCTACTGTCATAAAGAAACAACAATAATTAATGCCCCCAGGCAATGAGATCGGCCACTGAAGTTGTGCATAGAGCCCCCATCGAAAAGATTTAGTTGGGCGCATACGAAAGTGTTTTGTGCTATTGTAAACATTTGGCTTATGCCACATGTGGCATCATCTTGCAGTGATTACCCAATAATCTGGTGAGTGTCCAGCGTTCCCTTTGTTGTGTTGCAAAAGCAGAGAGCCAAAAAACCAAAAAAACAACAAAAAAAATACAGAAAGAAAACATTGCAATTAACAAGCGAACGTTAGTTTTGCGCTAGTTTTGCGTTTAAAGCTTGACTCGATTCTGTGGACTGTGTCCATAACTGGCCACAACCGTTGGCGCAGTCGTTAGCCATCAAATGTTAATGGCATTAAGCAAGCTTTCAATTTAAGCGACTGTGTTGGTGTTGGTGTTAATGCTGCTGCCGTGGAGGTAAAAATGCTTTAAGTAGCAACCGCAGCGAGAACATGCGACAATTCTCAAACGGGGCCAAGAGAGGCGGCCACAAGAACAGCATTAGGCGTCAGTTTAGAATTTAGAAATGGCCATGGAACAGCGGCATTAAGCGTTTGGGCCAACATCGTGGAAACAATGTTTTATGTTCGCCGCGTCGCTGCATTTTTGCGGTTTAACTTGCTGCCGGTCTACAAATTGCTAATGGCCAGCCCGCAAAATGAATGCATAAGGGCACATACCATTTGCATACACTGTATGCGGCGGTCAGCTCAGTGCAAATGGTGTTAAGTTAAACGAAAACTTCACTGTGGAAACATATGTCAACTCCAAAAGACAAAGAAACCTAAATGCATCTTTAAGATACAACGCTGCAGTCCAGTATTGAAAAAGACTTGTGTTGTTTATATTAAATTTATAGAGTGTAGAGAAATATCTTTAACTGATATGTTATATATATAAAAAATATATTTATAAAACTTTAAAGTAACCTGTAGTTGAAATGCATCCTTCAGATACGCATATTGATATATTTGGAAGTTTAAGATACATTTGTTAGTTGAGGTACAAATTGATCTACAAGTAAAAAAACAGAACTGAAACAAAAATTGTATCTCAATAGTATAGAAATATATAAATAATTTAAGATACGAACGTAACTGAAAACTCTATCTGAAATTCAAGGCAATATTGGATACATAATAATGTATCTATGAGATACAAATGTATCTCAATTTAAAACATATGCAAATGTTTCAAATGCATTTTTTCATTCCATTCGAATAAGTTTAAATCACGTTCACAAATTTGACACCTTAAATGATGAATATAGCAATATGTATTTGGAATGCAATTGAGTCAGTGATATATTTGATATAATGTTTGGGGCTTGATGTATGTGCGTACTTGTGGTTTGTAAATCTACTTTAAATCTTGCCATTAATTGGAACTGGGCACTGCGTTTGATTTCGTTCGGCTATGTTTGTTTTGATACGCATTCTCCACGCAATTCACAGCCGACACAGCTGGCCAAAATGAAAATTGAAATGGCACACGACCTCGCCGCGAAAACCAACGCATACGCTGGATGCACTTGCTCCTCGGACACGCCCGAATGCCACATGCGGCTCCAACGGTCCAATGCAATTTGGGAGCGTGCTGTGCGTTCCGATTTTGGCCAGCAGCCAGCAACAAAGTGTGGCAGCTCATTATAACAAATGGCATAGAGTGGATATATGTTCATATGTACATATATATATATATATATATAGTATATGAGATGTGATTTAGTTTAGTTAGCGCAGTGTGCGCCGGGCGTAGGGCGTTTGAATCTCATCAATCTGTCAAGATCGCCGATAATCCACTGGATTTTTATTAGATTTCAGTAGATTGTGAACGCTGTGCCCGAAAAGTTGCGTTGATTCGACCATAAACAATAGCAAGCTATCTAAAACTGACAGCCAGACAACCAGCTGTCCATCAACCATAGAGACGTATCCAAGTCCATCCTCCCCACACTCCTTGTGCCTCTTTCTGCTGTCGTGTTTGTTGCCACAGATGGCTAAAAATTTATGCGTGCTTTTTTTTTTACTGGAATTTCCACTTGTACGATTCTCTAAATATTTCAAGGCCACATATTCATTTATAATATTATTATAGAAATTCTATTCAATTTATCTAATTTACATAAATGGTTTTCTCGTTTCAGAACGACCAATTTGCTAACTAAAAGTCTTAGAATTAAACTGCTGCTGCAAACGGAATGACTGATTTTTCTGAACCTATATAAGAAATTAACTTCTACGAACTTTATAGCTATCGATAGCAGTATATATTTCTCTATAGAAGCCTGGAATGGCCAACAATTTACTCTAATACAAAAGCTTTTCATAAAATAACATACAGCTTAACTGTAATCCCAATAAAGTAGATACCTCTAATATATTTGCCAATTATCTTTAGCTGTCTAACAGACAAATTAAAAGGAAATTATCTCGAAACCAAAAAGATTAATAGCGAAAAAAGCTTGGGAGTGGAGAGTGAGGAATGCAGCGTTGTCCCTATCTACATGAGATGCGCGAACGTCTATTGGATCAGCCAAGGGAAACACTGCAGCTGGAGAATATGGAGCGTGCCAACTTGCTAGACAACCGCCAGTCGGCATCTGAGTCGAATCAGGTCGGCACCGTGGTCAAGGTAGGGGCTGTTCGATGTGCTCGTATCAAGGATTCAAATCATATGCAATATATAAATACATACTTTCACAAAACACTTGCAGTCGCAATCAAAATCACAATCACATATTATCCATACTGTACAAAATACTCTGCCAAACGCAACCCATCTGATCGACTTGCTTGTAAATATTGCATATGGGTTTAAATATTGTTAACAAACATAATTACACACACACATATATATATATGAATATTATCTATATGTTATACTACGTTGAACAAATATTTGTATGTGCATCCACATTTTTCGAAATTAAAACATGTACATATATCATTTTTGTACTTGTTGTGTCTGTATTTAGATAAAATATAAAATAAAACAAAATAACAAATTTTTAATCAAAAAACAATATTCCAGATTATATTTATAGAAACTAATTATATGTTCAAAACAATTCCACTTTTTTCCTATTATTTTTCATCGATGGCGGCTATTAAAATTAATACAAAAATCCACTTTAAAAGTATTTCGAAGTTAAATTTTTTTGTCAAAAACAATTATTAACTGGAAAAGTTTAACTTGTAAGCTTCCTAAGTCCATAGAAATTACTTCAATTAGATATTCAACTAATTTTCATATTTGAAAGCATTTTGATCATATGCAGTTGATCCTCCTCTTTGATTCTACCAGCAAGAAAGTTTAGCTGGAAGTGTTTTGCACATATGATTACTTACTGTGAATAGAATCTTAAATATTATTGATTGTTGTTTGCTGTACAGTCACCAACATAGAAACAATTAAAAAATATTACATGTTTTAAATTGGAAAAAAGTCGGGGCACATATAATTATTTGGATGACATATTGATAATTGTCCTTAAGTTGTGTACTTTAAATAGCCAATGTTTATATTAATACGTTTTTGTTTGAGCCTTTTAATTATAGATGAGTTCAGTTTACCATGTGAAATAATAAACCTCTTGATTGACTGATTGATTGGTTGACTGATTGCTTAATTGATTGATACTATGATCGTTCGACAGCTCGACACGAGCCAAAACAAACAACTCCAAAATGTGATAAGCTTAAAGCACAAAAGAAATAAATTCAAACTTAAATTCAAATCGAACTTGACATTAAAGATAACCAAAATCCTTGCACGAGTAACGAAACGATTCGCCCTTTACTTTGTGTTCTCCATTATAATAAATAAATGATCAGTTTTGAATTTTTTATTTCTCTGGCAATAAATTGGAATTGTTTTCCCTAAATGTTATCCTTTGAATTTGTCATGGAAATGCATGCATGCCAATTATTTACCGATCGCAAAGCATCGTTCACAATAACAGCTCAGCTCCATTGTGAACGACGCTAGCTATGACAATATCATATTTGTCTTTTACTATACTATACCCAACTGTTGTATATACGAAATTCCAATTTATTGTTGTGATCCCAAATATGCTGGCAAATTGATGAATGAAATCTAACTTGGCCTTTGTTGAACACTTCCTTTCACGCACAACTAAATACAGCTACAAGGAGATGGATATCACACGAGTCCTGCTCACCAGCGGACGCCGCTAGTGCCGCACGATCTGGGCGAGGATTTCAATTTGGATTTCGATGATGACTTTCCGATCGATGCGCGACGACCAAAAAATGCCAAGTAAGTGTGTTCCATTGTGGCAATTTCATATTTACAATTACAATTACAATTTATTACTTACACCCCTTAAATGTGTTTCGTTTATACGTTTTCCAACATATTTAACAAATAACATAGTACACGACATTTCATAATCTATATAGTAAAACTCTCCCTGCTTAGACCCAACAAATCAATGCTTTTTAAAGCTGCTTGTACTTTCTTCAGGTTTCATTGTGTGATTTTTATTTTGATTTTCTCATATCAATACGATCACTTCACTTGCGGCGTTCCAACTGTTCATATATACCATATATTATATATTATATACTCATCAATCCAGAGTATTTCCTATCCGCTATGAACTCTTATTGGCCCCATAGATATTTAATCTTTTAAGTACTTGTAGTCTTCAAATCAAACAACAACAAATAAAAACTTGTGTAAATCTCATTAAACTAATGCGCAAGAAACCTTTGCAGCGGCAATCATCCACAGGTTCTGACGAAACCACATAAAAGGTCAGATTTGGTATACACAGTGCGAAAAAGCATAAGTTTTTGATATATCGATAAGAATATGAATTGTTTATCACCTAACCACTTTTAGTTTCTATCGAATTCTATTTAATCGTAACTCAAACTCGATCTCTATACCAAAAATATATTATTTTGCTTTACCCACACTTAGCTGTCAATGACTTTACTGCATTGTGTTAGCGTAGAACTTATAGAAAGCACATAGACTAACACTGGAAACCAGCTAATCACTAGATACTCCTGCTAGAGCTATACTTAAATATACTTACATATGTGCATTATGTCCTATCCCGCTAATGCCAAATATCATAGTATCAACCAGCTAATACCCGACTCAACACTGCTGGCCAAGTTCCCAAATATCATGGTTGGATTGTTATTTGTTGCTTTTGTTTGGCAACCGCACAGATTATAATGTCAATGAACTAATGCCTCACAATAGGCACATTGCCTTACATTTCCATCTGCAACTCATTCTCTTTCTCCCTGGGCTTCCTTCCCCCCCCCCCCCCCTTTTCCCGCGCACGGCACATAATGTAAATAGTCTGCGTTTAAACCCGTTTACACAATGGCGGGAAGCATGTAAGTTGAAAAAGTTGCAAACAAATTGCGCAACTTGACAACTGTCAGCAGGCAAGCCGCCAAAACACGCCAAAACCCGCCAAAGCCCGCCGAAACGCGCTAAAAAGCCAACGCGCCCCTCCAACCTCTGCCTGGTCCTGGGCCAAGATCTTTGCTCCATTATTTCCAACTCCCGTGCACTTGCTGCGCATCTGTGACGTGGCTCGTCTCTTTGGCCCTGTTTCTGCCACTGCGTCTGTTTAAGATGTCATTGTACGAATGACTTACATAAAAACACAAGTCGAAGAACATATCGATCCTAGGGCCCAATCCTAAAACATTAACACATTCAACTTGTACTTGTTAAAAAGTTCTTACATTGTGTGCTTCAAGTTTGTATACATGTTAACAAGCTGCCAGTTGTCTTGTAAAGTTAATTTTATTATACGATGCTGTAATCAGTTTGTTAGAGGATTATAGGTATTACTAAAAAAAAAACCCTTATTGATTAGATGCTTCAGCATACAGCTAACATTGGCATTACTTTATCGAACTTCGCCGTAACCCGCCTATTTATGGATGCTCAGCTCCCCGGCAAATGCGACGCATGTTTAGGTGAATGCACACAAGGTTAGCGATTGTCACCTTCAATTAGGCAGGGCTTCAGCCATAAAGCAACTCACTTTTGTTTTTTATAAATAGCCACAAACTCCGGATGTGCACTGATAGCCCGTTCGGTCGAGCGCCTTGTTAATGGGGTAGCAAAGACCAGAGGCTATATGTAGCACAAACAAGCGAATAGTCCTTAGAGTCCGTCCCAGTCCGCCTGCCTCCTGCTGCTAGCCCAACATATGTTCAGTGTCATCAGCAGCCATTCATAAAAATCAGCTCAGAG
This sequence comes from Drosophila lacertosa, assembly GCA_004143845.1. NCBI lineage: Eukaryota > Metazoa > Arthropoda > Insecta > Diptera > Drosophilidae > Drosophila > Drosophila lacertosa. The sequence continues at coordinate 14,570 of SCDZ01000436.1, read as the reverse complement.
TGAGGGCCAAGTAATTATAGCCTTACGCCGTGGCTAACCACGCCCGCACTTAAATCAAACTTATGTTTTTTCTATATATGTATGTACATAATTATCATATTTAAATTACACATATTCCCTTATATAAATATACTATGGTTGGGCGTACATTTATGGGGTTTTAAAGAGCATTTCTTTGACAAGCAAAAGTTTAGCTACCCGGATAGCAAAAGTATTTAACGTTGCACCCAACTGAATATATATATTTTTTACTATTTAACCTCTGTTTGCTGAGGGTTTTAGTGCTTGCCAACTGTGTCCCATTTTTATCGGCTTAAACTTATGGCTGACTCTGGGCGCGGTTGTCGGACTGTCGGACTGTCGGACTTTCCCCTTTTGGCAACTCGCCCCCCTTCCCAACGGTGCTTCAACATGTCATTCAGTGCACTGCGACGCAGTTGTTGGCAACGAGCAACGCGACGCGACGCAAATCCCTTTCTGGCTCGAGCCAAATGCAACCCCTTCCTGATGCCAGGACCTGGCAGCACCCAGCCACAGTCCGCTGAGCCTTGCCGGCTTCGCATGGCGAATAGCCAAGCAAAACAGAATGCGATGTTGGTTGTTGTGAAGCGCGCACAAAACAAAACGACGCAAAACTCACACGAAATGCGGAAAACGCAACACGAGCGAACGCCCGACGCCAAATTACGGTATAAAATGGGTCGTCGTCGACGGCCGAAAGGAACTGAGCAGAGCTGTTGCGGCGTCGCTGCTGCGTTTATCGTAAGCGCACAGTGGGACAAAATCAATTTGGTTAACCAGATAACTTAGCTGGCTGTTTAAGTTGATTTAAACTGCCTTTATTTGGAGTTGAGGAAAGTATCTTCACAGATCAGAGTATCCTCGACACGAAATTTGCTCTACTTGCTATGGGGAGGTTGAGTAACTTATGTTATCTTAGGGAAGCTCGTTTCCTTTAAAAATAATTATTATAAAACTGCCTTTCTAAACAGCAGCACAATCATTAAACCATTGTATATAAATAAATAATAATTTTGTTGCTTTTAAGAAATTTCTAGTTTAGTTAGCTAATCGTTTACAAACTTCTCGCTTGCTTGTTAAGTCAGCTCAACCACTGTGCGCACCTTTCATGTGTCACACACACACACACCCACACACACACAAGTCCAGACACGGGAAGCCTGCGGGCAATGTGGGTAATTGAGTTTCGGGCTGTTGCTTTCAGCTAACTGACATTTCGCCCTTTTTCCTTTGATTTCCCGATACGACGTGGGCTGCACTGTGGAATTGCACAAACAGCCCGTCGGGGGTTGATCGAACAGCCTGTGACGTGGGTATTGAAATACTTTTTGCATTCCCAGCGCAAGTGACCCATTTTTTAGGTGAATTGTTGGACAACTGAGCTAAAACTAAATGCAGCCTTGCAAAAATCTTGCAAATCAACTAAAAGAAGGAAGTGTAAGCGATTACATTTAGGAAATCACACACATACACACATTTTATGTGCTGGATGGACAATCCAGGAATCCAGAAATCCAGTCCCAGCCGTTGCTACGGCTACGTCGCCATTCACAATTCCAATGAACCAACCAGTCGAATGGCAATGAGTGTGCGACGAAGCCAGAACGATAAGCCACTGAGCCACTAAACCACTCAGCCAAGAGCCACACCACCCACCTAACCCGTTGTCGGCGTCCGTCGTTGCAAATCCGAAATGCAAACGGAACTAAAACGATTTGAGCTCTGTCAACAGGCCAGGCAAGCTGATGATCTGACGAACGGCTGTCGGGGGCAGCGGCGGGGGCATTTTTGAGGCACACTCCAATCAGAGCCAAACAACTCATTAACATTCCAATCAAAAGCAAGACAAAAACTGAGAAATAAACGCGAATAATAAAAAAGGGAAAAACAAAAATCAACGCTTTATGCAAATATAAAGCGCACTATGAATGGCAATGCTCGAAAGGGACGAGGGATGCAAAAAGCCGAAAGGTAAATGGAGGAAAGCACAGAAACTCACATACACAATGTGTCCTACTTTCTGGCATACAACGCGCTGTTTCCCCTAAGCGGCGCGAGAGGCAGCATCCGCCAAATAAAAAGAGAGAGACTGCGAGTTAGAGAGACTGAGAGAGAGTGAGTGAGACGGAGAGGGGCAGCACCCTAGAAAAGAGGGCAAGAACGAGAGGAACAGCTGCCGACCGACAGGGACGGAGATAGAGAGCACAATTGAACGAGAGGCCAGCGCAGATTCGGCGCACAGGGGCGGCTGCTGCAGAGGCAGGACACAGAAAACAGAACACAAGGACTTGGGCCGAGACGAGCCTTTTCAGTTGTAGTTGGATAGTAAAGGGTCTTGGACGTGTAATACACAGCGTTCGCAAGAGGTAGCCAAGACACAGTGACAGAGCCACAATTCCAGCAATCTGCCTGAAGCATCATCAGCATTAAATTGCAAATGCAATACAACAATTTAATTGAAAACATTTTTTTGCATTTATTTTTTGAGCTGTGCAAAAGCTGCTGCAAAACAAGTGACAAAAGTGCTCGCAAAATTATTATATGAAATATGATATGTGATACACAAAAGAACTGAGCTGACAAAACTAATTGTTTAACTTTCACAAGATCTCTTCAACATAATGCATATTCAATTTAATATCATGTCGAGTCTTTGGTGTTGTGTGCAAAAACTCTGTTGAAACAATTTGCTGTCTTGGGCGCGCTAAAGATTTTTGCTTTCGAATGGTTTTGATAGCACCGGGCAGCTATACACACACACACAATCATGTAGCCGCCACACCACACCACCCCTCCCCCACCCCCACACACACACACACACCACACTCGCTTATATAGTGTACTGTATAAGACAGCATTATTAAGCAACGCCTCGCTGTGAGAGCGACTGCGCAAATGTAGCTCGAATCGCAGCTTCAGCTTCAGCTAAAAATTTCATACATATGTATAACATGCATACACACATACACACAGATACACAGATACACACAGACACAGGAGCAAACGCTGCTCCACTTGAATTTGAGTTAAGCTCACGCATTTCTTGATTTCCCCTGTTCGCAGCGGAATGCGTGAGCGAGGGTTGAATCCACTAGCTGAGTTGTTTACTTGAGCTGGCTGCATAGAAGAGAGGTCACTAGGTCGCTCCGGGACGCATTCCAAAGCAGTAAGACAGCAGCAACAAGAACGAAAAACAACAGCATCAGATACATTAATGTTCCAAGTGCTCATTTTGGACACGCCTCATTTGTCTATTTGGCTATTGCATTTCAAATGCGTTCCACAAAATTTGCAGAGAGCAAAGTACACACACACACAAACACACACACACACACAGTCACACACACAGTTATCGGAGAGCGAGTGCAACAATAAACAACAAGAGATTGTGTTGCATACTTTTGTGCGTAGCATGCAACACCATCTGCAAATTGTTTCATTATTATTTGACGCCACAGCCAAACAACAACGACCAGTGAACTGAGTATTGTGATTTAAAGCTAAACGCAGATTAGAGAGAAAACCCAACAAGTGAAAGACAAAGCAGTTTAAGGAAAACTAAAGTAAACGCGATCGGTGTCGGTGTCGGTATCGATATCGATATTAACTGAGTGCCAAAAAAAAAGTAACATCAGCCAGCACAACGGAGACCGACACGGAAACGGAGACAATGGGCGGCGGTGAAGTGAAGGTCGCTACCGTTGACGTGGAGGGCGGCGATAATATGGCAACTCTGCCGGTATCGCGCTCCCACACCGCCGGCAGCACCGACAGCGCCGAAAAGAACAACGCGGCCAACAAGGAAATGGAGCTGAAGAACGTGATGCCGCAGCCGTTGCAAAGGTGCGCTGGTTAATCTGGGGTTGGGCCAGATTCGGGGAGCGAGTGCTGGAAAAGGGGGGGGAGGGGGGGGAGGGGGACAGGCGCAAGAGAGCGCTTTAAAAGGAGTTGGGGTTGGCAAAGTCTGCAAAGTGCTTCTCAAGGCCGCCAAAAGTGCCAGGCCCTCAATCATGTACACACACAAGCACGCACACATACATATGTACATATAACAGCTAGATACACACACTTGTACCCAAAAACTCCTTTGTATGTATGCATATGTGTACATTCACAGAAATTTATTTAAATATATATATATGTATATATATATATATTTGTATTATTATGCCATACTTTTATGTAACCACAATCACAACTTAGTTACTAACGCTAATCAGTTAAAAATAAAAATAAAAATAAAATTACCACTTGAATCGCCCAGGTCCCCAATCCAAAAAGTTACATTGTGTCCCCGACATGCCAGATAACTCCTAACGAATATATTTATTTTGTTTTAAACAATTGGCAATTGTCGTCTTATAGGGTTTGCTACACATTCAAGCCAAATCCAAATAAGCACAGTTTCATGCCAGCGAAAATAACGGTGCAGGGCACATATCAAACCAATCCGATAACGGGACCAATCGAACTATGGTAATATATACGAGTCAACTATAAAAATTCCCGCCTCCCCACCACCAAACACATAAGGCCCAAGTACAATATAAATAAACCGAATTATCAGCAGATACATATTTCGGGTAGATCTGCAAATGCGTTTTAATTGCTGTCCTATTACAACATTCAAGTCAGACAAATGTTTGAGTGTTTTCTATGAAAATAAGTCACACACACACACACACACACAGACAGCAGCCTAAATACATATGCAAGTGGGCGCTTTAAGTGTGACGGGTGGGTGGAATGGCTGAGTACGATGATGGTCGTCGAACTGGGTCAAAAAGTGCAAATGAGTTCCATGCATTACAAAGCAGCGCACAGTGGGACGAAAAAAAACATACAAAAACAAGAAAACAACTAAGAGCAAGAAAAAAAAACAACCTGATTTAAACTTTGATCGACTTTTAAAAAGAAATTTGTATCTTTAAGTTTAATGTATTGCTTATATTATCCTTAAAACTTGCCATGCTTGCTGTATTGCGAACCACTGTGCAAGCTTTAAAGCCCATGAAGCTCGTTTAACGCGCTGATTGGCATCGAATATCGAGTGCTGTCTGACGACAGCTAATTAGGTATGCATGTGTGGAGCGTTGCTCTTAAGATGCATGAAAAACACACGCACACACACACACACACACACACACACTAGCATTAACACTAACTAGCACAGTGAATGATGTTTTAGCATACATTTATTATTGGGTCTACTATATAGTATATAAGCTATGTAATTGTCGCAGACACAAAAGAAACCACAAACACACGCACACACACATTTATTGTTCAATTTAGGACTGGGTCATGTTTACACACAACACACACACACAACACACACGCACACAGCTGTAGGATGTATATAGAACATTGCAAACAAATGGAATTCAACTAATGTTAACTTACTTTGGCATACGTTTGAAACAGGACATCGCTGTTCATTGTGACGAGTCTGGTTTATGCGATTCTATTGATTGTCGTATGCATTGCATATGTGATCAGCGATGTGACCACACACCGACTGCCGGTGCTCTACTACGAGACGTTCTTTACTTACCTATACGGGGCCAGCATACTCTTTCTGTTGTATGTCTTCTGTTTTCTGCTGCAGGGTAAGCCTTGTTTCACAATTTGTGTTTTGTCCTATTCTCTGTTTGCATCACGAGTCCTCGTATTTTCTTTTATTTTCAATTTGCAGAGAGCTCTTGCTGCAATGGCGGCAACGGCGGCGGCAAACCGAAACCCCAGCCCAAGGAAAAGAAATCGAAGAAACCCAAAAATGCAGATCCAGCCGATTCGAAGGATGCGAAGGGCTCTAAGGACTCTGGAAAAGCTGCCAAAGGCGCCGCATATCAGGTGTGTAAAATCTTCACAAACACAAATTGAATACATACCAATGCAAAATTCTCACCTGCACTTGACCAAGGCAAACTTGGTTATTACCGATAATTAAACGATTCATGTCAGGGCTGCTGGGCGGTCCATGCCACATAACAATGCACCCCCAGGGGGCACATTAACAGTTCGTCGTTAATTATGTGACGCGATAAGGCCACATCAATTAAGGCGATCGTATGAATTTTTCCATGCGCTAATTTAGCGACGATCGCTGTGTATTCCCCGCATCTGACTTTCCGCTTGATTCATTGCTGGTTTTTCTTTTGTTTGCGTCCACAGGAAGCACCCGTGGATGCCGAGGTGGCCGTCACCCCGAAGAACGTACGGAAACGGAAGACAACGCACAGCGATCTCACGCACGGAAGTTTCTTTTTGCGCGTTGGCGCCATCGGTAAAGCATCAGCTTTCTTTTGTTTTGGGATAAGTTTCGTGTGATGCATTTTTTAATTAATTATTATTTTGGTTTTTTTTTTCGTTTTTGCCATTGTTTTTTTGCAGCATTTGGACTCGGTGCAATGATCTATATTGGCCTGGAATTCGGCTCGTTCTTTGAGATACCGTTCGATTCGCCCTGCCACCACATTCTGATTGGTGTCAATCCGCTGCTGCAGATGATCTTCACCTTTATGCAGATGTACTTTATATTCATGAATGCACGGGTAAGTCAATACAGTCCGCATTTGGGGCGCAGCTCGATTCGAGTACCCTTTACTCGACTTTCTGTCTAAACATAAAAAAAAAAAAAAAATTAAACACTGTAAGCATATTACTACCTACTACTAAATACAATATACTACCTACTATTATCTACTACTACTACTACTACTACTACTACTACTACTACTCAAACTACTGTATGTTAACAATCACGAGTACACACAGAATAAGAAAAACAACTTAACAAAAGCCAACACAGTCCCAGTCCTCCTCCAACGGTCTAATTGAGGTTAGTTTTAAGTGTAAGCTTACGATATACTCGCTGGCCGTGGCATGGAACAGTGTATCAGATTGTCGGCTGCCTGCCGTGCGATCCTGTGCCCTATTCCTGCTCTAGTCACACAGTCCAGGCTCGGTTCGGTCACACACTCTCTCTCTCTCTCTGTCTCTCTGTCTCTCTTTCTCACTCTCTCACTCTCTCTCTCTCTCTCTGTCATTCACTGTCTCTCTCACTTTATCTACCTATCAACTGTCTATGCCTCTCTCTCTCTATCTCTCTGTCTCTGTCTCTCTCACTATCACTATCTTAAACGTCTGTATTGCTCGTTCGAATTGGCGTGTTAATTGGCAGTTAGTTCAGTTGAGTTTATTATCATTGATTCGTGCATTCGTTACGTTTATCTTAAATACAACAACATTAACATCATCTGTCATTTTCACTTATTTGTTTTCGCTTTGCTTCATTCAACAACGCAACAACGCCACATTGCAACATTGCAACATTGCAACATTGCAACCATGCAACAGCAAACTGAATAAAGTATGAGTATGAGTTTTGGTCTTCGATAAGAATTTATTGGAGTATTGCTCATATATCATATTTTATTGTCACATTGTCACATTCGGCACATAGTCGAATAGCTCTCATTAAGACCAATGCCATTATCCAGCGATTAGCAAGCAGCAAAATCAGTTAACAGTTTAGCAGCTTAGATTCACATGATTCACAATCACAAACACGTACACGCATTCATCAAGCATTCATTAATCATTCCAAACTCACGTCATCATCATCATTATATTTTTAAACAAATTTCGAAATTGTGCAAAGTACTTAGTTTTTTTAATGAACCATTTTTGTGTACATAATCCCCACAACTCCGCCCCATTCGCGATCGCAGACTAGGCCACCATTTCAGGTACGATATACAACTCATTTTCTAACTCTACTCTACTACTCTACTCTATTCTACTCTAGTCTCTAGTCTCTACCCTACGCTCACACTCTCACACGGTTAACCTATACATATGTATGTGTGATATTATTTGTAATAATAATAATATTAATAACAATTCCTTTAGCTTAAGTTTAATCTAAACTATTTAACTATTTAACAATTTAAGGGTTTTGGGCTGGGATCTAACAAAAAATAACTCCTCCATTTATGAAACATAATACTTGCATATTATTATGTTCTAATATTTGTATTTTGATATATACCGATATCGTATCGAAGTTTTGTATGGAATATTCAAGAGATTTAAAGTTTCGTCGGAGCGTCAAAGTTATTTTGTGTTTTCTTTTCTAGCAATTAATTGCATAACTTTGTAAATATATATTGTATTTATATATATATACACACACACACACACACACAAATAGACTCATTTATACATACATATAAATATTTAAAGTGCTGTCAACGCGTTTTCCACCCGAACTCAAGATTGCGCGTGCGCACAATTCTCTTTCTCTCTCTTTCTCTCTCTCTCTCTCTCTCTCTCTCTATCTCTCTCTTTCTCTCGCTGTGCCACACTATCTCTCACACTGTCTCTCTCACACTATGTCTCTCTATCTCTCTCTCTCTCTCTCTTTGTTTCGCTCTCTGTCGCCCTCCCGCTTTAAAATTCCCGATCGTTGTCTACCCACGCGCACCGCTTGCAGCTCAACATACACCGCTTCAAGGTGATCGCCCGCTTCGGCCTGATGCACGTGGTGGCCACCAACATCTGCGTGTGGATACGCACTTTGGTGAAGGAGTCGCTGCTGGAGATCACGATTTATCATCAGAGGCGCGAAGCAGATCCCGAGGCATCCTCCATTGGCCACTCGATCCGGCAGCATGCGCTGCGTCACGCTGGCACCGTGTTGCGGACCCATGCTGGACCCAACAGCGAGTTCGAGGTGCTCGACGGCGAGGATGTGCTGCCCCGGAACGTGTACAAGAGCGACAACGTGCTGTCCAAGCTGGTCCGCAACACGGTTGACGGCATCTCAAAGAGCCTGGGCATGGGCGGCGTCGTCAGCAGCAGCACAACATCGACAACATCGACAACGACAACAACCAGGGCACCGTACACGACGCCCGGGTATCAATGGCACAGCACTACTATGGCCCGCAAGCTGAAGAAGTTTATCACTAGCACCACCGCTGCGACCAGCACAGTGGGTAGCACCAGCAGCAGCAGCAGCAGCAGCAGCACAAGCACAACCATGACCATGACCACACCCACCAGCAGCATTCCATTGAGCAGCGCTGCAACGGCCGCCGACATTAGCATGACGACCAGTGAAACACCCTTTAGTAGCCTGGAGCGCATCCTTTCGAGCGCTGCTCCGAGCCTGACGTCCGTCGATGAGTCTGCGCCAACGTTGCCCGCTGCTGCCGAGGGCAATGCCGCCATTGCCACCGCCGCGTCCGGACTGTCCTCGTTCTTTAACAATCTGGTCTCGTCGACGCCCAGCACTGGCGTCACCAGCAGCACACCGGCAAGCAGCACCGAGAATACCGTTAATATAATGAATAATCTGTTTGGGCCCGGTATGGAGAACAGCTTTCAGACTTATTCGGATTTATCGCATGACGAGTCGAACGGCCTGATCGCCTTTGAGAATCTGGAGAGCCTGGACAACATTTATCCGGCGGCGCTGTCTTCCAACATTGGCACACTCAACTCCACCGCCTGTGGACGCATTGACATTATGGGCACCATCGTCTACGATTCGGCGCCGTATCTGTATCCGTTTATCATTGAGTACTCGCTGATTGGCGCGGTGGTTTTGTATGTCATGTGGAAGCACATCGGTCGCTATCCGGGCAGGCTGAACGATGAGGATCTGGAGCATCGGCTCGAGGTGATGCTATCCCGTCGAGCCGTCGCCATGGCGCAGCAGGCACGTTCCGGTCGCGTCGATTGCGTTGGCTCATCGAAGGGCCTGTTCTTTGGTCTGTTGTTGCTGGTCGGCGCGCTGATTTGCTTGATACTCTTCTTCGTCTTGGTGCGTCATCAGCAGTTCTCGCTGTTGGCCATTTATCTGGCCGATGCCAGCCACTGCATTCTAATGGCCTTCGCCATACTCGCCATCATTGTGGGCTTCATCAGGTGCGTTAAACGCCTAATACAATACTCCTTAATAAATACAAAACGAAAGAACATTTTGTGATATATTCAATTGGTTGACAGGGTCAAGAATTTGAAATTCCGCTGCGAGGAGCAATCCAATCTGAACGACATTTTGCTGCGTATCTCCGCCTTTGGCCTGTTCACCTACTCTGTGTTTAGCATCATTGCCGGCAGCCTGAAGGTACTGGAGAGCGAGCCCAGCCTACTGGTGACGACCACGGGCGGCGTTGCCGTCTTCCAGGTGATCTTGCAGCTGCTCTTTATAGCCGATGTGTCGCGCCGTCGCGTCCATCTGCCGGAGCACGATCGCAGCAAGCCCGGACGCCAGATTGTCACCTTCCTACTCATCTGCAACGTGGCCATGTTCGCCATCTACACATTCGAAGCTCAAAAAGTATTCGCCAATCCTGTAAGTAGATATGTACGTAAGCGAGACTGAGTTAAGTAAAACGATTAACGCTCTCGTTCGTTCTACTCGTTCTATTCGTTCTAAAACATAAAACTCTATTTTGGCCCATTTTTTATAATAATTCTGTTAAGGCTTTGCAACGCAAACTTTAACGGACATTTCAAAAAAATATAAAAAAATGGGCCACTTTATATTGTATATTACTCAAAAGCAGAGCTGTTATAATTACTTAAGCTAAAGCAACAAAGTTAAATAAGTTTATTTCCAAGTAGGCTTACCAAGTAATTCACAGCTCTGGTTTAAAGGCATGTTATTATTATTATTTTTTTTTTTTTTTTTTTTTTTTTTTAAATTTTGTACATTTATTTAAAGAGGTTTTCTGCTACCTTAGTGGCAACTTAATCTAGTTTTACATATGTTATTTTTAAATATTTTCAGCAAACAATAAGCATGAAACTTTAGCGGCTAGTTAGTTATTGACTTTTAATTGAGATGCTCACTAAGTAGTTTTTGCTGTATGCTGCATGCTGTTTTTCTGGCTAGTCAATACATACAAAACAATTAATGTTATGTTAACTTTATTTGACTTTGACTAAAAAAAAAAAAAAAAAAAAAAAACAGGTGCAACTGGATTTCTACGGCTTTGTGCCCTGGTCCATCATACAGCGCATTACACTGCCTCTGTGCATTTTCCATCGGTTCCACAGTGCCGTGACACTTGCCGAGATCTGGAAGACCACCTACAAGGCGCGCTTGGAGTAAGAAGTTTCTTCCTGGTGGCTGAACGTGAAGCGAAGAGGTTAATAAATGCACCAAAACGAAAACAAAAAGTAAAATGAAAAGAAAGAATTATAGCGAAACGAAACGCGAAGAAAAAATTGCTAAAAAGTTAGTTTCTAATTGCATATTATATAAAATAACTATATATATACACACATATATATATATATATAGGTATATATAACTTTATGTTTTTAGTTATGCATACGCATAGTTCGAAAAGCGAAGAACAAAACGAAACAAAGGCAACCAAAAACGAAAAGCAAAGATTTAAATACAAAGAACAGCAACAAAATTACGAGTTGTATCAAAAATTAAGCTAACTAATGAAAAAATTGTGAGTGGTTTAGAAGAAAAGCGAGAGCCAAATTTTGAAATTATTGAGCTTTCATTGATGCCAAATACCGAAAGCAGCCACAACACAAAATTAAAGTTAAACCGAATTCTTGGATGAAACTTCAAATGTTGAGGTATAGATCAAAGGACACTTTGCGAGTCGTTTTTTTATTTTTTTTTTTTTGGTATTTTGATTTTCTTTATATCTATATATATATATGTGTATTCATATACAACATTTGGATTTGTAACAAGTGAGCTGCAATCGCTGACATGAAAAACTTAAGAACTAAGTCATAGCGTTTACATTTGAAACTGCATTTCTAAAAGCCAAATGCAAACCAAAAGCTAATATTTTTTTTTGTTTTTCGTTTAAGAAAGAAAGTTAAAAACTTAATTCTATTTTTACTATTTCAGCACATAGTATGTTAATTATTAATTTATGTATATTTATATATTTAATTGTTTCTCTATAAATACAACAAATATACCTTTTTTGCCTTGTTTATGCATTATTATTATAATTATTATTATTTATATTGTTCTTGCTGCAATGTGTATGTAACTTCCAGCATCACATTTATTGATTTGACAGTTTGTTGTTATTTATTTATTTGTTTTTTTTTTTTTGTCTTTTTTTGCTGCAAAACAATTAAAATTCATATAACAATTAAGCAAAAACAAACATATTAAAAGGTTGTTTACTTTTCGCGACACTGTAGTTGAGTGCACGAATACTCAAAAGCCACTGAAATAAAGTTGGACAAACAAATTCCATAGCCGAAGAGCTGCCAAGTATGCAGCGATTTTACGGCAAATTACAAACAAGAACACAATTTACACAAACGCACCTTACATATAGCGTATATACATATATACACCGGGATATACATATATGTATGTATGTGGGATGGGCATGAAATGTGTTTGGGCTAATCATTAAAAATTTATTGAAAAGAACTTTTTGTGTTGGTTTCATTCGAAACAACAGCCAAAGACAAACACCAACAACAGCAACAACAACTTGAAACTGTGATGAATTGTATAGTTTATTGACTTTGGATACCCTTTGTTTTATCAGTTGCGTTGCGTATTTTGGTTTAAGCATTTTTCACACAGCAAATTCAAACAGAACGCGGCTCAAATGCGACTCATGTTCAACCAAATTCATGGCCCATTGTACAACACCAATACAAAGACAACAGGCAAAAACACACAGAAACCAACCAGAGGAAAACGCAAACAAACAAAAAAGTCATGTTGCGGCAAAAAAACAAAAAAAAAACAAATGCCAAACAAATTTGCAAAACATTTTTAATATTTATATATGTATATGCATATACATACAGACATATGTATATATAAATATATATATATATATATATACATATAAAAATACATATGTATGTATATGAATAAAAGTTTATAAATGTCCATTTTTTGATTATTAGTAGTGATGTTAAATGAGAAACAAAAACTTAATAGTAATTATAATAATTTAAATATGTATGTAATAGCTGGAAAATATGCAAAAACAAAAGATATTGTCGTATGTGGTTCGCCAGAACACTTCTTGAGTCCCCGAAACAATGAAACATGAAGCATTTAGGAGATGACAACAACACGAAAAACCTTTACAATTACAATGTTAAGAACCATTTTTAAAGATATGCAACGTATATCTATAAATATATGTATACTAACCCACCAAATTCAAAGTATTTCAAAGTTTTATATCGAAATAAACGCGAAGGAGAAGGGGAGCGGCAAATACGATTCTTCGCTGGCCCTCTCAAAACAACAACTATAACTACTTATAACACCAAAGATCAATTGAAAAATGGCTCAAAATAGGCAACAAGTCATGACCAAACCAAACAACAAAACAAAAACTAATGGAAAAAAAAAAAAACAAACGATAAAAATTATAATTCTTTCTTATTAGAGGGAGATATCAAACTGTAAGCACATACGTTGCAATTTTTATGTTGGCACTTTATATACACTGCCGTCTCTTGTACTGCTCATACCTATGTATGTACCAATATATAGATATGTACATATATATAGATATACACATATATATGTATATATATATAATGTATATCTTTGTATACTACGCATAAGACGTTGTGCGTTACGTAAAGCAATCCAAACCCAAATCGAAATTCAAATCTAAACTGATACTAAAACTTAAACTAAAACTGAAAAATCCGAGCACACCACGCACATTTACAAATTTGGTAATCGTCAATGGCGAAATGGGAAATACGCGAGATCTTCAATTCAAATCGAATGCAATATAAACCAAGTCTCGCTATCTCTCTCTCTCTCTCTCTCTCTCTTTCTCTCTCTCACTTTGCCCAACCCCAGAGGGATACGAAAGAGTAATGGAGTTCGGTCTCTTTGCTAACACAGCTGCTAGTGTTGTGTGTGCCGGATATACTTAAGCATTTCAATGGCGAATCAAATTCAGTTAAACATGTACTTGTGTAGCTTTTAGTAATCAATAAATATTATGTGTACACATACATATGCATATATACATTCATATTAATGATAAGGAACGCGTATTAATGATAGGGGAACGCAACCCGTATGGATCGAAGAGCAAATCATGAATACAAAACAAAAATATATGCGTATATCTAATTGTTTTTTCTTAAAATATTTAGTTTAACATAAGATCATATTTTATGTATTTTTAATAACTACAACATAAATTATTGAATGTTTCAACTAAGTTGTATAATTATAAGAACTAAGAACGCGTCTAGACATAATGGAATTATGTATTTGTATCTTAAAACGCATGGAAAGATCGCTTCATGGAATATCCGCATAACAACAACAACAACAAAAACAACAAAAACTACAAGTAGTTATTTGAAAACTTAACGCACAAGTAAAAGGAGCATTAACGAAAAAATAAAATATTTCATCAAAAAGATCCATAAGCAATTATATAGAGAAAGAATAAAGCATTCAAATATATATATATATATATATATATATAAATCAATATATATACATGAATATACGTGTATACATTAGTACATATATATAT